>VZTD01004601.1:501469-557415 GCA_013397725.1 Rhagologus leucostigma | reverse complement strand
TTTTTTTGTTTTTTTTTTTTTTTTTTTTTTTTTATTGCCCCAGCACGAACAAAGTGATCTCGGTGGAAAATAAATAGCGGCGCCTTTCCGAGCCGGCCTATCCCCGCGGCCGGCGCAAGCCAAACCCCCCCGGGCGGGGGACGCGGGCAGGGCAGGGGGGGGCCGGCGCTGCAGCTCCCGAGCCGGGGAGGGAGGCGGCGGGCGGGGTCCATCCCGCTTCTCCGTCACGTAGGATTTGGATGTGCCCTCTGACCGCCCCCCCCGCGCTATTATTTTTTCATATTTTTTTCGTTGCTGCTGTCGTTGTTGCCGCGGCGGATCGATGCCGCTTCTCTACCTGCGCGGCAGCCGAGAGCCACCCCGGCCGCCGCTTCCACTGGGGCCCGTGCATGCCGCTATCGCAACGCCGCGGGGCTAGCGCCACACCGCCCTCGCCTCCTCCTCCTCCTCCTNAGGCGCGGACCCGCCCCGCGCCCCGTCCCTCAGGGGCCGCTTGTGGCGGCGGAGCCCCCCGGGGAACGAGAGACGGGGCCGGATCCACGCGGCGGGGGCAAATTTTTATTTCCCCCCCTCCCTTCCTCCTCCTCGCCGCAACGTTTCCTCCTCGGGCGGCTGGAGGCAACCTTGCCTCGCTGCTTTCCTGCGCCTGGCAGCGCTCCGCGGACCGGGCGGGGCCGGGCAAAGGCCGCGACGGCGGAGNGCGCTCGGGTTCACGTCCCGCATCGCTCCCGGTCTCTCACTGTGGGAGCGCGGCTTCCCCTCTCGGGGCTTCCATGCGGGCCCGTGCTGCAGGAGGGGTTGGCTTTCCCTTCCATAAAGCCGCGTGTTCCTGTGCCAGAGAAGAGGGATATGACCCTTTCTTTAGGAATGTTTTGAACGTGGATCTGACCGTTTTTCACTGGAGACGTTTGGCTGGAAGAAGTACTAACAATGTGTCCTTAAAGTCAATATTAACACCCACTGCTTTTCAGCTGCGGAACCAGCCTCCTCTTCCTCAGATGGGGAAATTAGCTGGAAAACGATGTTTTCCGACATCCATACCCATCTGTACTTCTCCGTAGCTTCAGCTGAAAAAAAAACCGAAACCGAATTTCATTTTCAAAAGAAAACATTCCACTCCAGAAATGTCAACATGTTTTGTTTCAACATCTTACAGCATCTTGTCTTTTTTTTTTTTTAAGTTGAAAAGTAATTTACTATCCTCATTTATTATTGTTTTTAAATACTCTCCAAAATAAAAAGGCCACAGTATAGTGGCTGAAGCCAAAAGGTTATTAAGTTAAAGAATGAAAGTCGTTGGTTATATGTGGTGGTGTTTTTGGTTCGGGTTTGTTCTGGTTGGTTTGTTGGGTGTTGCTGCGAGCTGGGAGAGGGGCGGGGTTGAAGACCTGACTGAGGAGGAGGTGGGACGAGAGGGGAGGGGACAGAAGGGCAGGCGGGCGGGAGAGGATGTGAGTTCCCGAGCACGCAGCCAATGGGGAAGGGGGCAGGGGCCGCCCCGGCCGGGACGGGCTATAAAATGTAGCCATTTTGTTGGGTGGTGTGTGTGCTCGGCTCGCGGGGAGGGAGGCGCACACCTGGCGCAGCCCAATCGTTACTAGTAAACGCTTTTCTTCGGCTTCGACGGCTTTGCCCCCATTTAACTGTATCTAAAAGTTAGTCACTTTCTAACAGTAGCTTCAGCTGAAAAAAAAATCGAATTTCATTTTCAAGAGAAAACATTCCACTTCATAAATGCCAGTGTGTTTTGTTTCAACATCTTACAGCATTTTGTCTCTTTTTTTTTAAAAAATTGAAAAGTAATTTCCTATCCTCATTTATTATGGTTTTCGAATACTCTCAAAAATAAAAAGGCCACAGTATGGTGGCTTTAACAAAATGTGTGATCTGCAGTAAAATAATTAAATTATATTGTATGAATTGTTTTGCTCCATCCCCAAATTAGAGGTTTTCTGCCTTCATTTTACTGGAAAAACCTTGAAGACTTTCTTTACTTTTTTAATACTGATTTTTTTTTCCCCCCACCTCTGATGTTTCATTTACTTATGGAGCTGAAAGAAGACATTTTTTTCCTGCTGGGCGGGTTGTATCTGCACTTGTGGTTCGCTGTGCTTCATCCAGGCTCAGCCACCTCCTCCATCCAGGCAGCTTGTGTGCCTTTCCTCTCCCTGCCTGCTTTCTGTCTTCCCCACATCAGTCATTGCAAGACTCAAAATTAGGCCAAAAATAGAGAAGAATGTGCTGTTCTTCTCTGCTTTTTTTTCCTTTTCAATAAAAATAATTCCCAATTCACTTCACTTAAAAAGCAAGCAAAGGTGTATTTTCCTATACTATAAAATTAATAATAAGAAGAAAAATAAAAAAATAACGTGTTAATATTTAATGATAATATGCAAAGTGCAGCTGCCCAAAAACAAACCATCTGTTCTTCTCTGCTTTTTTTTCCTTTTCGAAGAAATGAGAAAATGAGAAAATGAGAAAATGAAGCTGCCACTGCTGCAGGTGAATGGGCCTCAGAGGGTTTGAAGCTGCAGCTCCCTGCTTAGGAGCAGCAGTATGGAATGTGATGGCTTCACAGGACGGGTGGAGAAGACCAGGGTGATGCCTGTCCTTTCTGAGGACGCTGCCAGTGTGTGCGCCTCATCCACAGTGGAGCTGTAAGATAATAGAATTCCTCTGCTTCCAGAGGGGCCGGCTTGTGTTCACACAGGTCTGTCTGCCATTGGGATGTACTCGAGTTAAATAGACACAGCTGCTTTGCCCTTTTTTTTGTGCCCTGGCTCCAGGCAGGGGTGCAGCTCTGCATCAGGGGAGTGTCTGCCCTGTGAGATGGGGCAGCTCCTGCCTGCTCCCCACTGCTCCTGCACTCTGCTGGCACTGAGGAGTGGGGTTGGGGTAAGCCCTCTGGAATCCCATTTCCCAGCTGCGCCTGCCTGTGTGTACCCTCCCAGTTTTAATTAACCTGCCGATCCACAGGTTCTCCACAAGCCATGGGTGAAAGCAGTTTGTTTGCTGGTGAGGGGTGGTAGGATCCTGTGGGGATCTGCTCTCAGGCCTCTGGGGGCAGCTCTCTGGCTCTGGGTTTTGGAAAAGGGGATGAGTTGCTGCTGCAGCTGGCACATTGAGGGATGTCACTGGAGTGGAGAACACCAGTCCATGGCCTAGCTGGACCAGAATGACCCAAATGAGTGCTTGTGGCAGCCTGTGCTGTGCTGTTCTGTTCTGTGCTGTTCTGTTCTGTGCTGTGTTTTTCTGTGCAGTGCTGTTCTTTGCTGTGTTTTTGTGTGCTGTTCTGTCCTGTGCGGTGCTGTTCTTTGCTGTGTTTTTCTGTGCTGTTCTGTTCTGTGCGGTGCTGTTCTGTTCTGTGCTGTGTTTTTCTGTGCTGTGCTATGCTGGCAGGGGCTGCCCCGCTCCTCCCGGCAGCTTTGGCACCTGCCAGCCAGCTCTGGGTGGAAGCAGGGAGCAGCACACCTTGTGGTTCAGCGTTCCCCATTCGCAAAGACAGGCTGTGCCAGCTCAAGCTTTTATACCTGGCCGTCCTACTGCGCCTGCAGCTGTTTGGAGGAGACAGCAGGCGGGAACATTAGTTTCATTCCAGTTTTATCCTTGGCCTCACATCTGAGGCTTCAAGCAAGGATTTCAGTCGTGGGCAGACGCCCCATTTTGTGTGCTCCAGACGCTACTCCCACAAAGACCCAGCAGTCCTTTACATGGAGGCCAAAAATCCAACTGTTGCCTGATAAAGCCTTTCTGTCATGACTGGTTCTACCCAGAGTGAAACGAGGCACCTACAAGTGCAGAAAGGGCTCCCTATTTCCTGCTACCAGGGCAGGCTGGAAGAGCTCTGCAAGCAGATGGCTGTGTCCCAGCAAGCACAGTTGCAGCTGTGGTCCTCACTTTCTTTGGGGAGAGAAGCTGGAGGTCTGGGACTGACTGTACTGAAAATTTTTCCTGCCAGATGTGAAGACTGGAGTTGATACTGTGAGCTTGGTGACCTGGTACACCACACCAACTTCCTTTTTTTAAACTTTTTCTTCTGGAACAAAGTGTTCCCATCTGAGCTGCTGGCTGGTGGATGTATATGTTTTATTCTAGTTCGAGACTGGGGATCCCAAGTGAGGACACATGCATATACAGATGAATATAGATATTTATTTATTTTTATTGGTGGAAGAGAGACCTCTACTGGCTCAGCTCACAGAGCCACTCGACTGACCACAGCCGAGCTCTCTCTCACCTTCCCTTCCCCTACTTGGGAAATCTCCTGCATCACAGCCATTTACCAAGAGAAGCTAAGAGACAAAAACCTTTCATGTTTTCTCATTAAAAGATCCAGCATGTGGGGAGTCCCTCAGTTGCAATTGCTAGCACATGAATTTGTGACAGCCCTTGGTGTAGTAAATCGAGCAGCTTATTTCGTTTAGGAGGAGATGAATCTTGGGCACTGATATAGAGCAGAGAAGTAGAGTGTTATCGGTGCTGGAGGACAAGTCAGCAGTGTTTTCATACACTCCATTGGTTTCAGTTGCCTTTTATTCTCTTTATGTTCTTCACCCATACTGGTTCTGCAGCACTGCAATGAGGATGGCTTCAGAAACCATCTCTTGTGGGTCAGGGCTCTTTAGCATCTTGCCTCTGCTGTCAGCTGGGTAGATGTTGACTCCTACCTGGGCTGTACCTGGGGTTGATGATCACTTGGGTGCTTCTCCTCCTGGGTTGGGGAAGAGTTAATATATAGCGTGTTTTTATAGCAAGGCTATCTTTATCTGAGCACAAGTAATGCAAAACAGGGCTTGGTGTTTGCAAACAGGTGGAGCTGGGTGAGCCAGTCGTGTATGGCCTGTAAGTCCTGAGCTGCCAGTCTGGCTGAAAGCAACAGAGGCAGTAGTTCCAAAAAGTTGATCAAGGGCCTGGAGCATCTCCCTGACGAGGAAAGGCTGAGGGAGCTGGGGCTGTTCAGCCTTGAGAGGAGCCCCAGCTGAGAGGGGCCCTCAGCCCTGTCTGTCTCTGTCTGCAGGGAGGGCTCAGGCCAGGGCCCAGGCTCTGCTCCGTGGGGCCCAGCAATGGCACCAGAGGAACGGGCAGGGACTGATCCCAGGAAGTTCCACGTGGACAGGAGGCAGAACTTCTTCCCTGGGCAGTGACTGAGCACTGAACAGATTGTCCAGAGAGGATGTGGAGTCTCCCTCACTGGAGATATTCCAGAACTGTCTGCACACAATCCTGTGTTGTGTGCTCTGGGATGGTCCTGCTGGAGCAGGGAGGTGGGACCAGGTGAGCCACTGTGGTGCCTTCCAGCCTGACCCATTCTGTGATTCTGTGATTCTGAGTACTGCTGAAATGCTGGCTTAGGCATCCCCTTCCTTCCTCATCCAGGCCCCTCATTCCTTCCCCTGGCATTGCTGGTGAAGTTAGTTCAGGAACTGCAGTAGGGAGTGGATCTTCAGAGATTTCCCACCTTTCCTTCTTTGTTGTTGGTTTGTGTGTTGTTATTTTTTTCTCCCTAGCTGGATCCATTTCTGGTCTCACTCCTCACACAGCTGGCACCGAGAGCTTGGCCAGCACAGTGGGTGGGAAGGAGCAAGCTGGCTGCATTTCCATGAAATCACAGCCTGGGAGCTGGTGTGTCTTGCTTGTTCCTTGCAGTAAAGCGAAACTTAAAGCCTTGTGTGGGACAGCTGCTGCCCATCTTATGGTTATGAGGCTTTCTGGAAGGTCCTGGGCAACCTCTGGTACTGCAGCTCAGGGCTCTGCCTTCCAGCTTTCTCCTCATGTCTCTGGCCATCAAAATCTGCTCCACAAATGACCTGAGAGCTGCTTAGCTGGGGAAATAGAGGTTGGTGTCGATGGCCTGAAGTTTCTGCGTTGTTTGCCAGGGGATCTCCATCATGGAGCTGTTCCAGAGAGTTGTTCAGTTTTTGTGGGAAAGTGGCCTGGTGCACTGGATGCAAAGACAGAGGAACATGCAGCAGTGGTTTCTGGAGCTGCAGGCTGGTGCAGTAGATACTCCCACTGTGCCTTTCCCGATAGATCTCTGTAGCAAAAGCACTTGCTTTGTTTGAAAAGAAAAAGTTGCTCTGCAGCCACCTTTTATACCTTTTCCTTTCACCTCTCTCACCTGTACCCCTTTTCCAGTCACTGAGTGGTGAGAGCACCCACTAATTTGCAGACATTAATTACCTCTTCTTACCAAGTTTCTTTTCTCTCTGGAGAGCATTCTGGGTGCTGTATTCTTGGTTTGCCTGGGTCCTGCTGTCCTTGTGAGTGGCTTCATCCTCAAAAAAAAAAAAAAAAGGCGAAATAGTCTCTGTGTATTGAGTAGGAATCTTTTGGGCAGGAGCTAGAACATTGTTCTGAGATGAGTGTCCCAGATGCTAAGTACTGAGTCTGTTTTTCTTTTTTTTTTTCCTTTCCCTTTATCCTTCCTCTCTCCTTCCAGATCTTTGAAAAGAAAAGCTTGACAGACCTGATCAGTTCAGGTCCTAGGATGTGAAAGTCTCCAAGACCAGCTAACCTCACCGTAGCAGGTTAAGTCCTCTGCTATACTCATTTAAAATCTAACTAAAAGCATACCTCTAATTTCTACACCTTACTGCATCACTCCCTCCCGATGCCATTTACTGCTCCATCTAATCTGCATTTGTACTCACCCATTTATTTGAAATTGCTCTTGGTGCCACCACATCATGTCCTACCTGCCACTCTCACCTCAAAGTGTAGTTCTTGTCTGAAAACAATGATCCTCATGGTATTTTATTTAGCTATTGCGTTCAGCACAAAAAAGAAGGAAGGTCTCTGGTTCTTCTCCTGAAGAGCAGTGGAGCAGTTTGCATTGCCCTCATTCGTACCCGGTGGTTAGCAAGGGTGTTGCAGGGGGCTTTGCTGGCTAGTGGTTTACTGGGATTTAAGGAATCACTGTTGCTTCTTACAGAAACCTGCCCTCTGTTTCTGATTGCAATGGCTTGGAATAGAAGAGTTGCATCAAGCTTGTGTCTTCTGTCTTTATGTTCCAGGTGCTTGGTGGCTTGAACATCTCCTATCTATGAAAAATCTGAATTTCAAACCCCTGCCCTTCAGAAGGGATTGTAGAATCACAGGATGGTTTTGGTTGGAGAAGACCTTTAAAGATTATCTAGTTCAACACCCCCTGCAATGAGCAGGGACATTTTCAGCTAGGTCAGGTTACTCAGAGCCCAGTTCAACCTGGCCTCGAATGTTTCCAGGGGTAACCTGTTCCAGTGTCTCACCACACTCATTGTAAACATTTCCAGATCAAGGGGAACTGTTAAACTTACCTGTCCAGGAGACAGACAGTTTCTCAGGGACCAGTCTAAGACCAAATAGCAGAAATTGCACCACGGAGAATCACAGACTTCCATCTTTCTGCTCTCTGTTTAAGGGATGATTCCTGGTGCTGATTTCTCTTTGCTAGAAAAGATCCAGAAGCACCTTAAAAATAAAGTGCCAAAATGAAACAAGACACTGAACACACAGACCTTCCCTGGGCAAGAGGATGGGAGTGAGCAAGCAAACCACATGTGACAAATGTTAGGCATGTGGGTGAATGCAACTCTAGAAGCTGCTCAGATGCTGTGGTCAGGTGGGTGGGTATTACAAACCCATCTGGGCTAGAAAAGAGAAACATTTTTCTAGAAAATGAAAAATATCTGGCAGAGAGAGCACTGAGAGGTAATAAACATGCAGCAGAAGCCCTTTTGGGGTAAAGCTGCGTCGTCATGGTGCTTTGTAAGTAAGCCACCCATCACTTCAGAGTTAGGAGGTACCAGATGTACTCGTGGCAGTGCTGCTGAGGCAGGAAATGTGCGAGACAGAGCTGCTGTACCTTGGGTTCAGACTGGGTCTGCTTCTTTCCAAACAGCCAGAGATTCCTGGGAGGGTTTTTTTTCCCAGTTCCTGGGTGTCCTGCTTGGGTATTGCAGGAAGCCCCAAATGAAGGGCTTGTTGTGAGTACTTGCTTTGAGTAAGAGCGCTTTGTGCTTGCTCTTCAGTTTGTCTCTTCACTGGCTGAAGGGTTCAGTGCACTGAATCTCTCTGTCTGTAGATTCTGTGTGCCCTATAAAAAAGACTAAAAATATTGTTTGGTGAAACTATGTTTTGTAACTGTTGGAGAAATTATGGAGGCTAAAACTGATGTACAAGTTAGTGTTTTGTCTGATGAGATGAGAAACTGTGATTCAGAAATCCCATGGCCATTATTAGCCCATTCCTGGTACAGATCTCAGTGCTGAGGATGCCATTGTGCTCCTTGGAAAAGCTCTGTAAACCAAAAATGGGTGTGTTCCTCTTGGCCCCCTGAGGTGATGATCAGTGCTTTGAACTGAGCCTGTGAACCTCTGTGGTGATGGGACTTTCATTAGGGCACTTACTTGCAGAATGTGGGACTTGAGTAACCGTATGGGAAAGTAGCCACTGTTCTAGGTACACTGTAAGGAGAGGGTGGGAGAGTACAGGGAGAGACATGGGGGGACCATCTGAATTTGAAGTCTTTGATCAAATGCAAAATTTTTGGGAGGTCAGTGAACAGAAGCAGGGCAGAAAAGCTATAAGAAACCATGACGCATAAATACTTTTTGGGTTTTTTGTTTGTTTGCATTGGTTTTGAAGCCTGATAAGTGTAAAGTTTTCTCACATATGACACACAAAACAGCACACAGGATGATGGAGTTTTTTCAGGCTGCCAGGGTCTCCCTCTGTCTGGAGATAGATAATTTATTGTCATGTATGACCTTTCACTAATATCTGATGGTACCCCAGGGTGGCAGTCTCAAAAGACCAAAAGAAACTGAGGACACCAAGATTATGCTGAAGAATCTGAACATTTTTTTTTCTGCTTTTTGCACCAGCCACAAAGAATTACAGCATTTCTTTGGTCAAATGAGGGGCAAATAACCGGTTTTCACTTTTTCGTTAGTACCCCACCAGAGGCTGGATATCTGTACTTTTACAGGAATACTCAGAATTGACAGATGGCCATTGGTGTTTTTTGTGGGATCTTAGTGGAGATAGGTAAGGCTGCATCTTTAATCTGCTGTGAAACAGATTGAAAATGACAAATGGGCCTGTCCAAAGAAAGGGTAAAGGTTTTCCTTCTTTAAGAAAATTTGCAAGCAACCTATCCTTTCCATCTCTTCCCTCTTTGCCCTGCAATTGCTCTGCAATCTGGGCCAAAGCCCCTCCAAGGACTTGCTGAACTGTGGCTAAGGCTGGGGAGACCACTGATTCTCCACTTCCCTACAGTTTGTTGCCTCTTTGAAGAGCAGCTGTTGCCTTTGAAGTGAACTTTTCTGAGCAAATGAGTATCGGCAGAGAGGGTGAGATTTTGGCTGGAGATGGGCAGCAGCAAATTCCGTTCCCAGAAGGGACTCTGCTGGCAGAAGCCTTGCAAGATTGACGTTCAGCTGCTGCACCAGCCCCTTCTCACTGAGAATACACAAGTGGGGATGAAGCAGAGGCACAACAGAGCTGCTGTGTGTGAATGTCCTCCTGGCCTGAAGTCCTTGGGAAGGAGGCAGGTCGCTGTCCTGTCTGGCTCCAACCCCTTGGTCTTTTTGCCGCATTTCTGAGCTGACCTGGAGCTCAGGTAAACACAGACTTTGAAGTCCAGGCTAACCTGCCTCCAGAGCAGGACGGAATGCTGTGTTGCATAGGTTTTGTCTGTGTTACAGAGGCCTTAACTGGGCAGGGCTGAGTCATTCCAGAGAAGCACTGAGTCCTGCAAATGCATGAATGCCTTTGTATTACCCTTCTGCCCCCTTTTGTTCCTAGTGGCTTTTTCCATATTCAGTTACATCTTTTTATTGTCTGCAAGATGTCCTTGTTTTCTCTACACTTCTCATCCAACCTGCCCCTGACCTCTGAATCCAAACCCAGTCTTGCTGGTGGTTTGTGCTGATATTCAGGGGTATTCCCTGTTTGCCCTGAGCATCTGGTGTGTGCCCCACCCTGAGTGGCTGCCTCTGGCTGTGAGGGAGGTGACAGGTTCATGTATTAGAGACCAGAGCCAGAGCCTGACTTCTCATGTTACGTGCCTAAAAGCCAAATGTCTGTCCTTAAATCTCTGTGTTGTCTGTCACCCATATCTGAAGGTGCCTCAAATTCCTAAGTACCTGCTTTACATGTGATGCTGCTGAGGTGTCAAGGTCAGGAGTACTGAGCATGGCAGGCTTGCTCCCATGAGATCCTCCTGAAGGTATCCCTCTGTCATTCCTAGGAGATGCTGGCACTGAGTTCAGGCTTTGCGAATATTACCAGGAGGGCAAAGACTGAGAATTCAGGAAGGGAAAATGTCGCTCTATAACTTAGTTTGGTGGGATAATGGCTCTGTAATACAAACTGTCAGGAAGGTGTGGGTATGGGTGTCCATGGCTGTACCTCACACGCTTTGCTGTGCAGGACAGCCCTTTGGAAAGTCAAACCTGGAACCTGCTGCGGGGCTTTATTGATTTTCGGGTTTGCTTTGTGCAGGGTGATTGGTGAAACAAGACTTGTTCGTGGATGTCAGGCCAGTCACAGCACTGTGTTTTTATGCAGCTTTTCACAAGCACTAATAGAGAAACAAAGCAGTCTTCATGACCACTCAAATTTGTCTTGACTAAGCACACCATTGCTGAATAAAGTATGCACCTATTGTTTGCAGACGGCTGTAATCCCTCTGCAGACTTTAGGGTGATTTAATCTCTTGACATGACTGTGCAACTCGTGTTATTTTTAGGCACATACATTAAGAAAATAAAAGGTCCATTTAATCTGAAAACATATTAACAAGCATTCCTGGTTTTGCAAATCTGAACCAGGTACCGCAGGGAATAAATTGAAAGTCATTAACATGTGATTGCTGTTTGATGGCCAGAATGAAGCAGTTTCGGACCTTCTCCCTACCTCCTTTTGCAGATACTGCAAAGTGAGTTGCTACTCTTGAAGATCATGTCAGCAAAGGTTAAAAACTCATTGCAGATTGTTCTTTGCTGAAACCAGCTGTCCACAGTCTGTGTGTGGTGGCCTGCTGGCCGTGTGGGTGAGCTGGTGGGGATGAGGGAAAGGCCTGAAGTCCTCTCGTGTCAATGATGGTTCCGTGTCAGTGCCCTTCCTGATGATGCCTGAGGATGCTGAACTCACCTGGCTGCCATCCCTGGTGTTGCGGCCCAGAGGACTGTCACTGCCTGCTCTCCTGCTCTCCTCCTCCTCCTCCTTCTCCCAAACTCCTGAGTCACTCAGTGACAGTGGAGACTGTCAGGCTACGTGATGAAGCTGGTGGCTTCCAGATGCTGGAGCTGAGGCTCTAAGTCTCCTCTTTGGTACAGCAGGGAGCTCCTGTGGTGCTCACCATGCTCCTTGTGCAAAGCTATTTCCCTCCCCAGCTCTACAGGGGAGATGGGGTTACTAAAATCACTAAAATCAAAGCAGTTTCCTGAAGGAGATGAGGATTTGGTTTCTTTCTGGGTATTCCTAGCAGCATCATCCAACAGGCACTGGGACATGTGATGGAAACAGGAGGATGTTGTTCAGGCCTCCACAGACTCTTCTAGGCTTAGCTTGGGTGGGAAAGTGAGGTTATGCTCAGGCTCTGCTTATAACTGTCCTCTTTGAGAATGAATGAGGGTAGGCAACGGCGAGGGACAAACTGAGGGAAAAACCGTAAACTGTGGCATTTCATGGGGTGGACAGCTAGCAGGAGATTGTTGACTGTTTGTTGAAAAGCCTCGCTGGCTGTGTTTGCTTTGGATACCACAAGTCACTGGGTCCGGGTGGGGACTGTGAGTCATGTTCCTCCTTGCAATGGAAAACACGGATTCATCGCCGTGGTGCTGCGCTCCTGGCAGGGCGGATGGCCCCTCGGGAAAACGGGAAGGTGGCACAAGGCAGGAGGCGTGGAGGTCTTCCCCTCCAAAGGGTGTAGGAAAGTGTTTCTGAAATGCTTTTTTCCCTTCGGGCATCTGTCTTTAGTTCTGGGGAAAGCTTTGCTGTGGCCTTGAAAAAGGGACGTGCTGGAGTTCTTGTGTGCTTGTGTTGCTGTGGATACAGGGCTCTATTTTTGTGCCTCTTGCCTAAGTTTTACCTGCATCTTGCAGTGCCTTAAATGCATTTTTAGGGTTTGGAGTCCTGGGTAGCTCAAAGCATTGAAGTTGCGTCTTCTGTGGTCTCCGTGGGAGTTTTGAGAAGGCTGGTTGTGACCACATTCCCTCTGCTGTCTGTTCCTTTGGCAGAACAAAACCAAGTGGTTTCATCCAGTTTACAAAGGAGTGATGCCTTTGTCAGCAAGGGATGCTGGAGCTCCCTTTCTTTGGCTCACAGGGAGAAGCCCTCAGTAGAAGAGAAGAATAATGCCAGCAGCTGTTGGAGGGCCAGCACGGGGTCAGCATGGTCCTACACTGCCAAAATACCAGTGCTGGTTCTGGCCCTGAGCGCACAGAGCACACAGATCACCTATGACTCTGGGTTTTCCTTGTACTGGTCTGCATCCAACCCTCGATTTTATTCCTGCTGGAAGGGAAGCACAGACCTGCCATGGCTCCAGGTGTGGGTACAGGCTGTCACTGGCCTTGCCTAGCAGGGGAAAAAGACCTCTGTGCCAGGTGGTGGTGAGCTGTTAACTCCTTCCTTTACATCAGGGATGGGAAATTCTTTCCCTGCTGAGGGACCAATAAGTCCTTTGTTCTGCCACACATTAACATGTGCCTTAGTGTTACCCAGTAAAAGGTGGAATAATAATAATGTGGTTACAGGCCATCTGAAATGAGCTTGTGGCTGTAGCTGTCCCCATGGGCCACCCACTCCTGCCTCCCATGGAAGAACGTGGGGCTGGTAAAGAGGCTGTGTGTGGTAAGAGAACAGGTATTTAAGGAAATGGGGTTTAAATGAGAACTTAATTACTCACTTTTGGCCTCATATCTGAGCAAGAATAACATGAAAACCTGAAATTAAGCACTTGTTGCATTCCAATACAGGGAAGAATGCCTCCAGTATTTGAAAATAATTCGAAGATAAATAGAATTAATACTTAACATATAAAAGAGACAGCTAATGTTTTGACAGACAAGCCTCCTCCTCAGAGCCAAGAACATGCATTACCTAAAGGAGGAAAATCCTCATTTGTACTACAAGTTGCCAGGAGTCATAATTAAAGAACAAAATTAGTCTAGGAGAGGGTGGAATGAAGAGCAAAAAGATTGTTGTTTCTTAGATAACTGTGCAGGTATTGCTGAAGGAGCATACACACATTTCTTTGTGGGCTTTTTTTTCCTTGATCTGTCTCTTTGTCCACCAGAACATTCACTGCAGGTTTCCTTATACTGAAAATAAAAATAGAAATGTCCTGCTGAGCAAGTTGTTCTGCCATGGGTGGAGATAAGCCTGCTTGCCCTCTGTTGTGTAGAGTCTCTGATGTCTAGTTAGGGGCGAGGTGGGTTTTTTTTGCTATTTTAGTGAGTCCATCATTAGTGTTTCTTCCCTTTGGCATCCACTTGAACGAAGTGTGAGGGTTCCTACAACCTTGGATACAACTGCCCCTTTGGCACATTTGATGGAAATCTCCTGGGCTGCTGAAAAGCTTCTGGAAGGGTGAAGGGGAAGAGCAGATAACCAGAAGTATGGACCCACCCACAGGCTGCATAATTACTCATTTCTGCAGGAAACCAGCCTGAAATTTTGCAGAGGATGGGACCATGTTTGTAGGAGATTTGTTATTCTGATATTGTTAACACTGCCATCGGTTATCCAGATGTTCCCAAAAGGCAGAGAAGGCTAGATAACAGCAGTGCCATGGCCAGAGAAATGGTTAGCTGGAAAAGAAAACCTGAGGCATATTTTTTTCAGAGAAAAACAGTGTCTCTCTTAGATATATCAAACACACAGTCTTCTCCACCTTGCACACCTTTCATAGCTGCAAACGTGTAGATCTTTTCTTCCAGAAAGGAATCCAGATGCTCACTTACTTTCATTTGAGTCAAGATAAAGTGGCCACATTTTCCCTCCCTGGAACATCTGCAGAAATGCCACTGAGGGATTTTGGCTTGTTGTTTTAGTGAGAGAATTACAGAAGTCCTCTCATTTTCTCCTCTTTCGAGGTTAGACCAAGACTACATTCAGCAGTCATAAGCTGTGGCATATTAATAGAAAGATTTTCTCTAAGAAGTGTCCACTACTCCTAGTGGGAGATTTATACTGTGTAATCCACCATTTCAAAGGCTAAGGTCACCACCAAGCATGTCAGCCCACCAGGATAACAAAACACATAAATTACATAATCAATAGCACATGTTTTCCCCCTTTCTTTACCAATTAATGGATTTTTGAAGTAGAGAGCTTGGCTTATATTTTTCCAATCACGTTGGACGGCGAAACCCTTCAGAAGGAGGATTCAGAAGGAAAAAAGCTCATGTTTAAGGTGTTCGCATCAATTCTTTCTTCAGCAAATGCACAGGAGCACCAGCTGTACTTCCAGTTTTGCTTCCTGCCTTCTGAAAATTTTATTGATTCTTCACAAAAATGAATGTATGTACTACCAGAAGATACATAATTTTTTTTTTCAATTTCATCTCAGATTTGTAACATGTTTCCATGCCAAAAGACTTCTCACAGAATTATCTCATTATCCTTTACCTCTTCAGTTCTTCTTGCAGATTCTGATTAGAGGATTCTTGTAATTTTGAATGGGATTAGGATGAGATAATGAGTGATTTCTATCAATTGACAGGATATTTCCTGCTGTTACCATGATGTTTTTGTATAAATTAGGTATTTCTTTGTCAAGGTAATGGGAGTTTTTGCCTAGCTCAGCTCTTTGCATTAATTTTTCTCCCTATTGATTTACTTATTGAAGTAGAGGTATTTGGGACTGAGTTGTGAAACTCACTGTCACTCGTAAGGGTAGTCCCATAATAATACTTATCAGTGTAGCTTGACTTAATTCTTGTTTGCTTGCAAAAACCATCCAGAGCAGCGCAAGCAATATTTCATAATATTGATGCCTGGTCATGTCATGTGAAGTTTTTAAGTGTGCATGGGAAAGGGAGACAAACACAAGCTCATTTTCCTGCTGGTTTTGTTAACTGTTCCAGGCTTGGCTTTGTCACCTTCACTTTCTGCTTAGGATTTCGTGGATATAGAGTTAGTGTTCTTAAATAAGAAAAAACAAAAGAGAAACCAAACTCCCCAAAGCAAACTGTCTCTGCGTTTGTGTTGTGTGGAGGATTTCCTGAGTCCCAGGCTCAGCAGGTTTCCCAGAACATCTTTCCTAAGGCAGCCAGAGGCATCAGGGGCATATTTCTCTCGGCTAGCCTCTCTCTGGAGAGATCTCTTGGTGGAAGCCCATGGTCTGGTAGGGTTTGCTCTCAATGGAGATGAGACTCAAGGCACCAGTTCCTGCTCCAGAGGGACAGTCCCGGTCCTTTTGTTTTCTTGTGGCAATGGTTAACCACCATTAATGGAAGATCTGCTGTGCAGTGCTTGGCAAACGCAGAGGCTGAGCATGTGAGTGGGCATTGCTCCTCTTCTGGGGAATGACTGGTTGGCAGCAGCTCACCTTTTGTGAGCCAGAAGCTTTTGGAGAGCCCAGACCTTGGGAAGACAGGCCCTTCACAGTTTGTCCATCATTTCACTGCATCCCCTTGTTCAAATGAAACATCTTCCTTCTTTCCACCATGATCCAGGCTCATTGTTAGAGCACACAGGTTGCAGTTTTCCAGTCCTGAAAACTTGCCCCTGATCCTGCACAGACTGAGGTTTTTGGAAAGCTTATAATATGGCTGATTTGGGGGAAATCACACAGGGGCGGCAGGAGGTCTGGTATTGATGGCACAAATGCCATACTCCTTTTCCAGTGTGTGGAGCCATCACAGAATACCCCAAACAGCTCTTTTCATACATATAGTCTGTAACAGGGTCAAAATGTGGGTTTTTTTCCCTAGCCTTGTGCTGAGAAGCAACTGAACCATTTTGCTGAAGCTTTCCCAAAAACCACTTAGCCTGGGGCAGGCAGCAAGCGTGGAAAAAATCCAGCCCAAGCAGCTGAAATCTGGCAAAGTTGAACACAAACTGAAACACATTCTTCTCATGGAAAAGTGTTGGGTGACCTCTGCTATGCAGAGTTCCCTGCTCCACCTAAGTGAAACACACAGGCAAAGTGTGCAGCTTGCTCTCTGTGCTCCTCGTGTTGGGTCTGTGTGCTCTGAACTGCAAGTTCTATGTATAAAAATGTACACCCTTCTCTATATACATAGAGCTGCACAGCTCCTTGCTGCACAGGATTCCTGGCTCCAGATCAGTTGCATCACTCCCCTGATGTCATCCTGGCATATACCACCTCCAGCACTCTCCTCTGCCCAGAGGAACAGTATAGTCCATGCTGGGTTTTATCTTTTTTCTTTTTCTTTTCTTTTTACTTTTTTCTTTTTTTCCCCTGGTTGGTTGCTGCCACTGCAGAAAATCAAAGGCAGCCTCACACATTTGTCTCTGTTTTTCATTTTGTTTTGCTACAGAAGTTAAGGAGAAAAGCTTTGGAAGGACTTTCTCTCAGTACAAGTGAGGAAGCAGCTCTTTACCATGTAAAAAAGTTTGTGCTTCCTGAGCTTGGAAATAGATGCTGCTGCTGCCACCACTACTGTTTCTGTAGACATTTCTTGTGGCCTGGGAGATGACACTGTGGCACACAAGGCTAGAGGACAACACTGGGGTGGGGATGGGAGACCAGGCAAAATCATGTGGCTCTGACTCACTGGAAGTTATTTTTCGAAACCTTTACTGAGACCTTATGCCCAACAGTCCATGCCAAGGCCTGTAAGAAATCTACCCTGTGTTATACATTCCTTGAAAGAAGAGTGGAAGGAGCAAATGCTGTGGGAATGTTGGTCAGCAAAGCCTGCGAAACTGGTGACAAGGATAGGATGTTTTTCTGTTTCTGCAAATTTGAGAGAGCAAAATCACTGTGATCCACTATCAGTGTTGGCACTCAGCTAAAAACTGTCCATGTAGAAGACTGGGCAGGGGAGCTGGGGCAGGAGTTACAGGCCTGCACTTGGCATGTGTGGCCTAATGTCACAGAATCATAGAATATGCTGAGTTCGGAGGGACGCACAAGGATCATCGAGTCCAACTCCTGGCCCTGCACAGACACCCCAACAACCCCACCCGGTGCCTTCCTGGGAGCTTTGCCCAAACGCTCCTGGAGCTCTGGCAGCCTTGGGGCCGTGACCATTCCCTGGGGAGCCTGTTCAGTGCCCCAGCACGCTCTGGGGGAAGAACCTTTTCCTGATATCCAGCCTAAACCTCCCTGACCCAGCTCCAGCCGTTCCCTGGGTCCTGTCCCTGGTCCCAGAGAGCAGAGCTCAGTGCCTGCCCCTCCTCTTCCCCTCAGGAGGAGCTGTAACTGCGATGTCTCCCCTCAGTCTCCTCCAGCTGAACAGACCAAGTGCCCTCAGCTGCTCCTCACACGGCTTCCCCTCAAGGCCCTTTGCCATTCTCGTGCCCTCCTTTGGATGCTCTCTAATAGTTTAATGTCTTTCCAATATTGTGGCACCCAAAACTTCACAGAATATTCAAGATGAGGCCGCTCCAGTGCAGATCAGAGCAGGACAATTCCCTCCCTGGCCCGGCTGGGGATTCTGGGCCTGATGCCCCCAGGACAGGGATGTCCCTCCTGGCTCCAGGGCACTGCTGCCTCATGTCCGACTGGCCATCGACCAGGACCCCCAGGCCCCTTTCCCTGGCACTGCTTTCCAGCCTCTCATTCCCAGTCTGTCCGTGCATCCAGGGGTGCCCCATCCCAGGTGCAGAATCCGGCACTGTCCCTTGTTGAACTTCACATGGTTGGTGATTGCCCAGCCGTCTCATTTGCTGAGGTCTCTCTGCAGGACCTCCCTGCCATCGAGGGAGTCGACAGCTCCTCCCAGTTCTGTATCATCTGTCAACTTGCTCAGTATCCCCTTCCCCAACCCCGCATCCAAGTCATTATGAAGATGTTGAACGTGGGTCTCCAAGTGTGTGTGGAATGGTGAAACCTGTGTCAAGGGCTGTGTAGGCATTTAAGATGCCTCCATATGTGACGTTCTTTGAGTGGCGTGCACTCAGTGGTGTTCTGTGGCCCTGTGTGGGATGAGGAAGGCAGGCACATGCCACAGTGCTGTGGGACCTGCTCTGAGGGCCAAAGACCTGCTGCCTGTAGGTTATTTTTGAGGCCATGGAAGAAATGTGTTGCTGGACAAGGATTTGAAGGCAGGCCCCACCCGCCCTAGGCTGGTGTTTTACCTGTGGTCCCTTCTGTGTTCTTTCATACACGCAAGAAGCTGGGCATGCAGTGGGCTCTGACAGAAAGGGAGTATAAGCACAGGTCTCAGACATGGTCTGGTGTGATTCGATTTAGTAACTCCACCACTGCCACACCTGGAAGCAGGAGAGCAAAGAGAACTTTTATCTCACTTTTCTTCTGCTCTGCCCTTGGGACCTGGGTCTCCTCAACAGGTGCTCCCTGTCAGGCTCTGCAGGGGCAGTAGGTGTGTTTCACCTTCAGGTCCAGTAACGCACCTGGTGGGAAAAACACTCACCATTTTCCTCGGAAAATAAGGGAGCAGTACTAGACAGGGATTGCCACAAAAGCATCATTGATGGGCTTGGGATTGCTGTCACTAGAGCAGCACCCAGCAGTGAAGACCACCTAGGCAGGGATGGAAATCAGCCAGGTTTGTGGGAGAATTTTGTTTCCTATACTGCTGAAAGCCCAGTATTTTTGAGTATAAATTTCCTTTCTTGCTTTGGTGGGGGCAGACGGTGAGGTGTTATATATAGAAAAGGAGCATAATGAGGTTACTTTTCTTCCCCAGGAGGTCACAGTGACAAGTCCTTGAAGGACATGGAAGTTAAGTGCATGCCAAGAGAACCCAGGAGACCAGGTTTGGAAAAACCTAACCTGTATTTTTTTCTGGAGAAAGGGGAGAATGCAGGAAGAAAAGGCTTTTACATAGGAAGTAACAAATTAGCAGGACCAGAAGATTGTCTATAGGGAGGGAGGAAGCAAGGGGGTGGCTGATGCCTTTACAAGCTGCTCTGAACAAGGTGCCGAACTTCCCGGGAAGCTGTTTCGGGTTAGCCAGTTTTTGCAGCCGTGCCTCTGGCTCAGGATTTTGCCCTTTCCGTGGGCAGTTCACGCTCTCCCTCATCGTCCGGCCAGTTTACATCGCTGGTTAATTGGGAGGAGAAGTAGTTTCCTCCTTAGCTTCTCCTCCCAGAGTGGAAGTGGGAAGCTGGAGCCCTTCCTTTCTTCTCGGGGCTGGGATCCTGGACCTGTGGCTCAGGCTGAGTCCCTACAAGCCTGGATGGAGAAGTAGTCAAGGACAAATGAGGAAGCGGTGGGTTGAGCAAAACCCTTGCGCTATAGAAATCTTTCTTCCAGAAAAGTGGGAAGGGGGCAGGGAGGGCAGGGCACCAGCCGCCCTTGCTGCAGCAGCAGCAGCGTGTTTTCATTGTGATGCAAATCTCTTAGTGTAATTTGGGTCACATTCAGGTTCACCCAGTTCTTGTGGCTGGAACTGAAACCAGCACGTCTTCACTTTTGCTCACAGCTCTCAGTGCTCTCCTCTCGCACTCTCACGATCCCAGGGCTTGTTTTGCGACAAGGCTCCTGTATCCCCGAAGCGGAGCCGTTCCATGGAGCACATCGGGGACCTCAGGGAGCCGGGAGGTCACCACGCCCCTCTCCCCCTCGCAGGTGGCTCTTTGGTGGGATGTGCCCAGGCATTCACGGGTGTGCTCTGATGCTGTGAGGTTTTGAAGAGCGGTTTCGTTCAATCAGAGTTGCTCAAACTAACCTTGCAGGGCTGACACCCCGAGCAGTGCCTGCAAAGGCAGAAAGCAGCCCCACAGCACCCAATTGCAATCGCTGAGACACTGCCCTGCACCCCAGCCCGGACGGCTCTGAAAACACTGCCTTTGCTTCTGGGAAGCCTGATGTACAGATTTGAACAGGAAATTTACTGCCTTCTTGCACAAAACTTGACTTCTCCTCACCCCCCGCTTGGAGTGAGCCTGTAAATGTTTAAGTCACCTCACTGTTATCCTGTGTGGGGTCTTTGTTCCTCGCCTCCCCTGCTTACGTTGACCTTCTCTTGCTGCACAGTCGGCATTAAATTCTGGGGCACAGGGCATAGGCAGGGCTTGGTCACCTCTTCCCTGCTCCCCTTGGAAGGGCTGACTTTTGCTGCTGTCTGATGTGGATTAGTGGAGCTCCCCTCTAGTTTTGGGCCCTGGGCAGTCACCTCAGTTGCTCTCTCCTAAATCTAATTCTGTTCCGCTTTGTCCGGAATATAATGCTCCCTGGAATTCATTTTAAATGCAGAGCAGGGTCAGGGGAGGCTTCAGGGACAGCTCGGGTGCTGTTAGGACTCGGGCTGTGCTAAAGGCACTTCAGGCCCATTTTGTACAATCAGCTGTTAAGTCACAATGGTTTCCTGAGCTGGCTGTTAGAAAATCACCTTCAGCAGGCTCGGCTCCCCGCAGCTGCTGCTGTCTGTCTTGGTACCCAGGCACACAGGGTGGGCTCTGTGCATGGCTCCTCCTCCCACCCACGCCAGTTCAGACTTAAAAATCTCTGGTGCCCACCAGTGGAGAGCCCAGCCTTTGGTACTTGTCCATCCTGATCCTATCCCTAGTGCTATCTGCCCCAGCTCTGACCCAGCTGACAGGAACCTGCCTATGTTCAACACTCATCAAGCCATTTCGGTACACTGAGTGGGGACTGAGCATGGTGGAAGGGGCACAGATCTCAAAGTCTTGCATTTCAAAATCACCTCTTGCTTTGAAGGATCTGATCCTGCTTTAGTCTCACACTCCTGTAAGGCAATCTGGTTTCCTTGCACTTCTCTGCAGCTGCTTCTGGTGAGAAGTATGGCAGCTGCTCCACACTGCATAAGAGAACACTTTGGCAAAAGAGACCTAATGATTGTGCTTGGCTGAATCTGCAGAGGAAAATTAGGGAGAGGGAATGTAATTAATGGAGTTTGGCCAGGACAGTGGGATAAAACACCTGCACTTGTGCCGTGACATGATCATTTGCAGCAAAGGAAAGCGTACACAGTCAGTGTTAGGTCACTCTTCTGGATGCACGGTGCCATGAGGAATGTCCTGCCCTCCCCATCCATGGGGAATGGGTTTTAATTCTTTGTACATGACAATAGCGTGAGCCAACCATTTCCCTTAACATAACTCGTAGAAAGAGGTAGTGGTCCTCTCTACTTTTGTAGGGGCCATGGGGAAGCTGTTGGTATGTTCTTCTGAAATAACTCTGGTTTCCTGGGCTTTGGTTTCACATATAATTAGAGAAATAAAGGCAAAACTAGAATCCTGGGTCTGTACAGCCTGAAACAGTAGGGATGGAGGAATAAGGGTTTCTTCATTGGGACTGTGTCTCTTCAACCCTACCCCAGCTGAGACCCTAAGAGGTGAGGGGCTGAGTTTGGGTTTTGAGGTTTTTTGAGGTGGTAGTGCTCAAGATGCTGAAGTTCTAGTGGATTTGGTGTGGGACAAGCTGGTGCCCTGGTCACCCTGAAACTGAAGTTAAGAGAACAGCTTCTTTGGTTTCTCTGTTGGTTTGTATCATCCCTAACCCGTAAGCAGTCCCAAACCCAGCTGAGGGGACAATTTTGCCTTGGTGACCATCTTTGACCTTTCACAGTTATTTTAAGATCCCTTGGAGATGAAGATTATAAGATCATCACAGAAGAAAAAATAATTTTTGTGTTGTGTTTTGTCAGTGGCTAACCTGAGGGGGTGGTGAAATCTGTAACCTAACTCATGGATGTGACTCATATCAAAGTACAAATGGTAAATGAATGTATCTGATATTGATCCCAAATTTGACATCACTTTGATCAGCTTCAGGATTAGCTGTGCCTGACAGCATTCATTCTTGGAGCCGGACTCCTTCTCAATAGCATCAAATGATTTCTTATTAAGGAAAAAAAGAGAAGAAAAAAAAAAAGGAAGAATAACTCCTCCAGGCTCACTGCCATCCCTAAGAAAACAATCAGCTTGTTTGGGATGAACCACAGAACTGCTGTGAGAAGGAGCCACTGACTTTTTCTGATGGAGGAGGAAGTGCTGTGTTGCTCAGAGAGCATGAGGAGCCTACAGATAGTGGCACTAGCTCTTGGAAACAGCTCTACTAGTTTTTTCCCGAACAAATTCAGGGAAATGTAGGGGGATTTCCAAAGAGGAGAGTTGTGGCTGTAAAGAATGGAGGCTGCTCCAAACAGTCTCCAAACACAGTGATCCCCAAGAGAAATTGAGCTGTTTTCTCCCAGCTATTAGTGAGATAACCATTAACCCCAACAAGAAGGTTAAGAGGAAGTTCTTATGATGAAATGTTTATAAACAGGAAAACCCCACGGACTGTCTTCTTAGTACCTAAAGAAAAGCCCAGTTCTGCTGGGGGGAGGTGAAAGGCATTCCTTAAACCAGGGGATGAACTGCCCATTCTTTCAGCTCCTGAGACCTTCAAGGGGGCATCAGGAAACCCCTCAGCCAGGGCGTTGGGCTGCAAGTTCCCTGTCACATGTGGACACTTGGCCTCACTGCTCCACGCTGTCAGCTCACAACTGGTTGTTTTCATCTTTGTTCCTTCTTGGGAGAACCACGTGTGATACCCAGAACATCCCAGAGAGGCAAGAAGGCAAATGTGGTTCTTCCACCTTCGCCTTGAAATGTTGAGCAATAGCAGCTCGGACCTTCAACATTTCTTGGAAGCTGCTTTCAGTTTCCAAGACTGCTGGTTCTGGCTGATCTGCCACATATCTCCGAGGCACACATCTCCTGTGCTGTGTGTAAATCTGCAGCAACACATCCTAGATTCCTGTAAGCTCAGACATCCCCCTGCCCCCATTCCATTAATAGAAACCCCGAGTTCCTTTTTTAGCTTCCTTTGTTGACCACAACTCACGTCAGCAGTGAAGTCCCGCCTGCCATGCTGCCTGCCAGCGTGTGTGCATATGGTCTGCAGAACATGAATGCACCAAACCACTTCACAGCATTGTTGTTTTCTTTTGCCCGTTTTTTCATTCTCTCGGTGGAAACTATTAGGGGCCGAAAGCCTTTGCTAATAAAATTCACACAGCTGCTGTCGCTCAGATGAAATCCTGACACCACAATAGGGATTTCGGGCCATGGCTGCCCCCCTTGCAGAGTGCACTGAAAGAGGACAACACATTTCGAGAGCGTGGAAAGCCCTAGCAAAGACAGGTCACGGTGTGTCTGGCCACCAGACCTGTGAGGCTGCTCTCTGCAATCGGTGCAGGTTTGCCATTTCCCCCCTCACCGCTGCCCTTCCCCCAGGCACAGCTTGGTATGGTGAAGTCAGATTCAGATGCCAGTTCTGTCCTGAAGGTGCAGGATAATAGAGTCCACCCAGGGCTCACATTTGGCCTGTCAACAGCTGGCCATTTGTCTTCTCAGCTTCCAGTTGTCTGATAATGAGATATTGTAATGAGAGTGCTGACACTACAGTGTGGTTCTGCTAAAGGGCAAAGGTAGGGGGCAAAATGACCTCTGTTATTGCTTTTCCCCTTCTCCTAAACAGAATTGAAGGTGCTGTTTAAAGGACCCCAGCTAAATTAATTCACAAGTCTGACAGTGGCTCCGTTTCAGGAGGAGTGGCTGGCCATGCTACAGAAATAACATTTTATGTTGGATCTAGCCATGCCAGGCTGGATAGCCTTTGCAAGGTGGCAGACACCTCACACTGGGCAGGAGTGTTTAAAAGGCAGAAGAATGTTCAATTTCCATGGATGTCTCTGTTTCTGAACTTCCCTCTCTTTTTCAGTACAAGCCAATATTTATCCATAGGTTTGTGGAAGATAAGCCACATCTGAACCAGTACCTTTTGGTGCAAGTATAGCCTAAATAGCCACGATGGAAAATTGCTCTTATTCTGTCAGACTACTCAAGCCATCAACACACAGACAGAAGATTCCCAAGCCACGGGGCTTTCAGTTCTCGTGTGTGATAATTTGTGCCAATTGCAATAGGGGCTGCTTGAGGTGGCTGCTTGTAGTAACAGAGTTGGGAGTGAAGGAGGGTCTTGATGGGAAAGAGAGAACTGCTGCCCTGTTTGAGGGCCAACAGAGCTTTCATAGAGCCTTCCTGAACTTTGCTTCACTATGCATGTTGCCCCAAGTGTGAGATGTATGGCTGAGCCACGAGGCAGGGCTGGATCCATCGCTGAGGGGAAGGGGGAAGGAAGAGTCTTTTAAACAGTCCTGGCTGTTTGTGTTGTTAAAAAATAAATAACTCTAGGAAAAAAAAAATCCCCTCCTTCTGCTCAGTAGTGTTTCCCAATTACTTCAAAATCTTGTCCCTGAGCATTTTGCTGTGTTTGTTAGAAACCACATGTTCATGAAGATACTCCTGCAAGGGTTAAGGCTTCTGCTCCTGTGGCCCAGGAATGGGATGTGCCAGCTGGGGTCTGTGAGGCTTAATCCTGCAGCTCTTGTTCACACGAAGGTCTCCATCTTGCACCTGTGTGGGGGTGCAAGTGCAAAACCTCACCCCATGCAAGCATGGTGTGAACAGGGCCTTGTTCAATGCTCAGCCTTTCACTGGGTCTATGGGTGAAGAGGTAAAGGGAAAAGAGGACTAAGGGAAAAGAAGCATTCATTGACTTCAGTGGGAATAGGCCTTCCAGCCTGACCGGAGACTACCTGTGAAGGGGAGTGTGAGCTGGTCCTGGCAGTGCCTGTTGCCACCTTCCATCCGCAGTAAAAAACCTCACCATGGGAGCAGCTGTTAGTTGCTTACTTATAAATAAGTTATATATGTTGGCCTGATTCAGTAAAATTGGCTATTCAAACTGATAGCTCTTCAAAGTTGTTGCCTTCCAGCTCTGCCCCTCCCATCGCTGCTTTTTGCTGGAGAAGTGGTCCATGTTTTCTTGTCTTGGTCTCTCTGCTCCCCCATCCTGCTCCAGCCTGGATGCAGGAGTCTTTCCTCCAGCCCCAGCTGGACCCAGAGCAGGTTATTGTCATGCCCAAGCCCTGACAACCCCAGACATTTCGATTCTCAGGGGCCAATTTCTGTTTTCCTGAGAGCAGAGGGCCACTCAGCTCAAACATCCGAGGCGAGGGGAGAGATCTGCCACCTCTCTCGGCCTCCTTCTCTGAAGAAGGGGACAGAAGTTTATTGCTCTTTCTTCTGAGCCTTTTAGACACGAGCTTCAGGCTGCTGACAAAGTGCTGTTTGGCTTAGCACTAATCTGGCAGAGAGCGAGCCCAATATCTCTTATTTACAGCTGCACTCCTAATTAGTTAGCAGCAAAAATACATAATAAAATACAGCTTGTACTCAGACGAGTCCTGGCTAAAGCCAAGCTGAGATACAGTAAGGTAAAAAAACCCTCAAGACTCTGAGCCATGCTTAAGGTAAATCCCACAGAATACAGAAAATTACCTCAACCCTGGGAAAAGCAGGAATTTTAAGGTGTTCTCCATGCAGAAAGCCATGAAAGTAACAAATCAGAGCCAAGATTAGACTAATACTCATAAATGTGCACATAATGAAGCCTCTGGATATTGAACAGGCTGGAGCTTGAATCTTTCCCACTGTGGCAACTCCTGCATAAAATATATAGTTGTGATGATGAAGTCAGAGGATGTTTTCTTTTTAAAATATTACTTTCAGATGAGATGTACAACTTTTCCCATGTTTAAAAATAAGTGTATGTGGTACACCACCTTTGGTTTTACTGCTCTCCTATCTCTTTTGCCGAGTGTTTGCTAGCAGGGCATAGAGAACGCAGGATGACCCAGAAACTGGTGCATTTTAACCTCACACTTGTGTTTTGCTTGGAGACCCACAGTAGGCCTGTGCTGGTAACATCCCAGGCTTGTCCTATGGCTAGAGATGTGCAATACCCACAGCCCAGGGCTGGGAGGATTCCTGCCTGTTTCTACTAAATCAGCTTTCTCCCATCTTGCTTGCTGTGACTTGGCTTTCAGGACATGTCAGACCTTGTTTTTGCCAACATGAAGTACCCTCGTGCTTTATCCCAGAGCTTCCCTGGGAGGGTGTTCATGGAGGCTGTCAGAGAGTCCTCCTTCTGCCTCCAGGGACTTAGGCCTGTCTCTCCCAGGTGGATGTGGTGACATCTGGGCTTTTGAGGGCTCAAGCCTGGCTTTTCTCAGCCCCAGAAATCAAAGCACTTGTGCATCAGCCTTAGCCAGTTTTCAGAATGGAAACTGGATTCCAGTTGTCTCAGTCCTAGATGAGTGCCCATCCTACTCGACTGCCGTTGGCACTGGCTTTCTTTTCCTCTCACTTTCTCCTCTCTCTCTCCATCCCTTTGAGCTACGTGGATGTGGTGAGGGCTGTAAATCAGGGCTGTGAATCCCATCAGCCAGCAAACATTTGGAGTGTGCTGCCCTGCTTTGTGAATCTGGCCTGCCTCACTGAGTCCAGCTCACGAGCCTTACTTCTTCCTGAGGCCCTGCAGAATGTTGTCTAAGAGTCCTTGGGATGTGGTGATATGTTGTGATCTCTTTTTTATTTCTATTAAAAAAAATTATTCTGTTTTATTCAAGCATTTTCCAAAGTACAAGCAAAACAACCTTTTAAATTTCTTTTTAGTTCTCTGGTGCATGAGTGAGTAACGCTGAAAGAGGCGCTCAGGGCCAGTGCTGTGTCAGGTACTTTCCCTCAGCATGAGTACTGCTTGTAGACGCTCCTTGTTGCTCTCAGCAAGACATATCCCCCCTTGCTGGTGAGCCTGAAAAAGTATTTTAAAATCTTCTGCTGGCTATATTTTTCCTGTACCTGTTAAATGGAAGGATTGCCTTCTCATTAAAAGTGACTTTCTATGTGTCTTGAGGGATGTCTTTTCCGGTGCAGAAGGCAGCAGTGGTGCCAGACCAGAATCAGACCACACACTTGTGTCTGCCTTCGTCTGAACCCAACCTGCTTTATCAGATGAATAAACATCAGCCTCAGGGGGACTGCAGTGCACCAGCTTCCCTATTTTTAAGTTTTGAGGAAAAAAAATAAAAGGTTTCTCTGTGAGACGTCTGATGAATTTGTCTGTGTCAAGATCAGCAGAAATGCTGCTTCCTCTGTCCCCTTTTGAGGCTTAGCAGTTGCTGTGATTAGGGCAGAGCTTTTGCCCCTGATCTGGAGAAGTGCACCTATGAACACTGCCATAAACAATGCAAAGGTGAGTGTAATTCCCTTCCCTCCAGGTGAGGCCCAAGGGAGCAGCTGTGCTGCGATCATGAGGAGGTCTGTGAAGGGAAAGAAAACCCCAAACAATCACAGAGGAAAAATACATGGAAAAATTAGAAAGTGAACAGGAGATTAATTAAATAACCAGACAGGTAGAAAAACAGAAAACCACAAAGCAGTTGGTGTATTTTTATCTCCTTCCTTACGGCAGTGATATTGGCACCTCTCCTTTTCCTCTCCACGGCCATGTGGTTCTTCTCTGAGAGCTTCAGTGACAGGCATTGCATTTGGGACAAAAGTACAGCCATCAACAAGAAAGCCCAGAAATAACCTCTGCAGACTGTAAGATTTCAGAGGAAACGGAGAAAAGATGATCCCCAGACAGGGGAATCAGGCTTGGCTTGACTGGGCCATCCAGGCAAGACATCCATCTCCCAGTCCAGGGCTGCCTCCAGAAAGATGGATGAAAGAGGGGCAGACCTGATGTACCCATCTCACGGAGTGACCACTCATCCTAACAGGGCTGCTCCTTGCAAGGCTTGGCCTTCCCCTCTGGAGAAGCAGCAGCAGCTGGGCAAAGGCATTTCTGCCTTTTGTCAGCTGGGGACAGGGCTCGGCCCTGAAATGCTTGTCCTGTGAGCTGGTGGTGATGTTGGTTAGAAAGGGGAGGCTTTCAGGAAGGTGTTAAAAAAAAATTTAAAAATGGAGAAAACTGCAAAAAACCTCAGTGAGAAAGGCTGCAGGAAGAAACAGGGGCTTCCCCTAGGCAAACTCTCCTTGGCCTTTTTAAGGCACGTGAGCATCTTTCCTGTGCACAGCTCCTTGAGTGACCGCAGGCCGTGCCCTCTCCTGCAGTGCAGGGGGTCTGTCCCTCCCGAGGCCCTCCTCGACCTCTCCCTGCTCTCCTGCAGGGCACCACCCGTGCACAGAGAGTTTTCTGCATGGTTTTGGCCACTCTCCTTCCTGCAGTTTTCCCTTGAGCCCCTCCTTTTGATGACTTCTATCAGCACCACCTCACTTCTCTCTTTGCAGGAGAGTCTGTAGCCACAGCCAGGAGCATCTGCAGGGCAACAGCTCCTTGTCCCTCTCCTCTGCCCTGGGATTTGGACACGGAGCTGGGACATCACCCATCCAGAGGGTTTGCACAGGTCCACAGTGCTGGCATAAGATCCAGCTGCCAAAGCCTTGCCACAGTGCTGTCTTCCCATCCCTTTCCACACCAGATAAAGTCCTGAGGCTTGGAAATCTGAGTCCAAGCCATTGGTTATTGAAAACTGTTCCTGCTACAGCTGCTTTCCATCCCTGCTTCCCTCCCTTTCCCCAGTCTTTTATTTCTCCTTCCTGGCATGGGCTTAGGTGGGCATGCATGACTTAAGAGTTTTAATTTCCTGTGGGAAACATTTCTCATGGCCTGCAGGTAGGTGCTTTCTTTCCACCCTCCCCTGACTCCCCCATTAAGCTTTTCCTTCGCTTTAAAGCTTTTCTGTGTCCCTAACTGCCCCTTTTAAGATCCCAAGCCCCTTTGGATCTCATTTACTCCAGGATGTTACTTGACTGGTTCCAGTGGTGTTAGTGCTCATTCACATACTGGATAAAGGAGGGAAAAACCTTTTTCCTTGGTAAGTGTAAAACAGCCTGTCCACGTTGATATTTGCAGCTGGGAAACTTTCAGTACCAGTGTGTCCTCGCACACAGCATTTAATGGTCTATCTGTTATGGGAGACTCTGGACAGGGGGAGGGAGGTGAAATGAAAACTTCCAAATTCCGTGCTTACCAAAGGGGCAAGGGATGGACACATGGGTGGGGTGTGCTCTGCACGTTCGTGTATCCCAGGGCCTAAAGAGGCCTATGATGTCCCTACACACATAGAGACACACCTAGAAATGCACACACATAGCCTGAGCTTTGAAATGTGTCTCTTCCCACCCAAATCTTTCCATCTGGGATCCCAAAAGATACTCCTTTTTCATTTCACTCCCACCCACAGATTCCCTTGGCTTTTAGGATGTAAGGTAGGATTTCATAAAATCATCCTTCCCCAGGGCTCTCGTGGCCCACAAGGCATTTAACCATCACTTGCAAAGAGACTCATGGCCAACACAGTCCTTCATGGGTCCTTCCCAGCAGCCAGAGAGCCGAGCACGTGGGTTCTCTGGGGGCTTGGTCTGTCCACCAGAGCCTGAGACTGCCCCAGCTGTGCTGACTGATTCCCTGAGCTCACCTCAGCATTGTGGGGAAAAGCTGTGGCAGGTCTGTGCCACAGCCTGCACTTCTTGGGAGTGGCAGAGAGGAAATCACAGCCCAGGAAGGAGCTCTGGCAACCTGCGGGTTTGGGAGAGTCCAGTGGGGCAGCTACTGAGATGGGAAGGGCAACCTGGACTGATGTTTACTCCTTTGGTTTTTTTAGGGCAGCCTTCATCCTGAGACCCCATATATTTAGCTGGTTTTTCTAAGAGCAGTTTGGAAACACCTGACCTAGATTGAGTAAAAGGCTTGACTGGCAAAGCACAGAACTCAGTGCTTTGTGTTGGGAAGAAATTCAGAGGTTTTGCTGAAAACTGAAGCTTTTTTCTCTCCAGTCCTTCCTCGCTCATTTATTAGCTGCCTCTGGCTTGGGTACCTGCGTAGCCCCACGTAGCATTGCACAGATGCTCTCCCTGCTTAGCAGCCTCATAAAATCCTGATTTTCAAACGAGCCGAGTGTCTGAGCAGGTTCCACTGGCTTCACCTTATTATCACAGGGCTGCTGCACCAACCTACCAGTCAGACCCACCGACATCAAAGGCCTTGTGCAGATTCACAGCAGATAAAAGCCTGGCCCAGCCCTCGTGGGATACACCCATTCCCTGCCCACGTAATGCTGCTTTCCCACCTGGCTGCGGGGTGGGAGGAAGGGTGGGACCATGGCTCAGCAGGGCAGCCTCTGCCCCCATTCCCTCTCTGCTGGAGGCACCCACAGCCCCAAATGCTGCCTTTGCCCCGGGCCTGGCGGTGCCCTCCCTGGCAATAAATGCCACACGCTGCAGACAGGCACAGCGGGGTCTTTTCCTGTAGCCACGCAGTGCGCTTTTCCAGGGACTATTTGGACAGTAGCACTTTGCCTACAGATTTGTGGGAATCCAGCACGAAGTGTCTGAAATCCTCTTTGTTTACGCCCATTTTTTAACCTGTGGGTTGGAAAAGTCCCAGTCCCTGTCTGCCTTGCATCCTCCCCATCTTCCAGGGTAAGGCAGCTTGTTCTGGACTGCAGCTGTTTTGGGCAAAACTGAGAGCTTTGCTCTCCTTTCCTGGGCACAGGGCTCGTCTGGATGCAACCTCCTGATTTTATTGACGTGAATTGGTTTTAGAATCCTAGATTCCACTGGCTTTCCTGTGAAACTGAATCCTGAAAGAAGGCTGCACCTTTTCAAAAAAAGGCCCTGCTGTCAGCAAAATGCAGCTCGGAATAGTGGGGCAGCATCCCTGTGTGGTGTAACAGGCTGCCTACAGGCTGGAAAGGGATGAGTTTGCACAGCTTAGCTTATATAAATTGAACAGCAAGTGCCAGCAAACTGCAGCCATACGAGAGAGCTCAAAAGGTTTGAAGTGTTGCAGAACAAAGCTACTTTTATGATTTATACACTTGCCAGACAACCATCAAATTCTTTGCTGAAACTGGAGCTTCCCTGGTAGCACCACGAGGGCTGGCCAGCCTGTGAGGAATTCTTGGCATCGGAGCAGCTGTCCCAGAGTGGTACAAAGGGCTTTGCCAGTGTGAGATGGAGCTATCAATAGGATGTCTATCAGGGCAGGCAACAAATGGGCCGCTGATCTTGGCTTCCTCTGCCTCTCCAGCCCCAGAGAGTGTGATAGACAGTGGTAACAACCCCCAGACAACTGTCACAACATTTCTGTGCAAGGTGTGGTAGCCCCTGAGCAACCCCTGTGCCTCATAAGGAGCTCTGGGCAGAGCTGAGGGGCTGGAGCACAGGGAGAAGCCTGCGGGGTGTGATGCCCTTGTGCAGACAGGCTTTGGTCTGCCCCTGGGGCACAGTGTGCTCAGGGAGCGGGCAGGAGCTGTCCTTATGGGGCAGGACACTCTTGGGCCATCCTGTGGACTGTCTCCTGGGCATGTAATCCAAGGAAATGGTCTGGAAGTCAGGCTTACATAGGATTTTGTTCACGAGGAGAGTCCTGCCAGGCTCGCAGCTTCGCAGTACTTCTGAGCTCCTGCATTCCCAGTGAGGGGGATCTCAGCCATGATCTTTCTGAGGGACTGTTCTCTCCTGTGTAAAATGGAGGTGATGGCATTTAATTACTTTATAGACAGGTGAAGCCTTTTTCATAGGGAGAACAGGAAGGGTGAGGACTCCTGAAATTTTGTGAGTCGAGTGAGCTTTGGTGACTGTACCCACCTGGGTGCATGGCTTCACGGAAGGAGCTTGTGCACCAGTGCCGCCGTGAAGAGGGGTAAGAAACACTGGTTAGGGCCTTCAGACCAAGGTCCCTTTGCTAATGCTAAGCTTGTATGCATTGAGACATTATTTATTTAGAGAACAGCTCTTATTGCTGCTATTTTGCCAGAAAACATCCTCTGGTTTCCACTGGCCTCTGCCCCTGCAGCATTAGAGATTATTTTCCACATTTGTTTGCACATTGCTCTCATTAACGCTTCCAGCAGAAGTCTGTGGGCACTAAGCGAGGAGACAGGGCACGAAACCAATGGCAGACAGGCAGAAGGATGTGGCATGTGAAAGCCCTGCAGGAATGTCTTTGAACACCACCATAGGAAAGGGTTTGGAGGTTTTGCAGTGGTTGTAATGCTACACAGCCGTGGTGGGGCTGTCCCATCAGAACTGTGTCCCGTTAGACTGCTCGGATGAAGGGCTTTCACCTCAAGTAAAAAGCTGTGTCTGCTCAAAAGATTTTACAGGGCTGACAGTATCCAGGGATCTCCTGCACCCAACAAACTGTCACTGGAGAGCACCAGACAAGTGCACAAAATAAATAGCTGATTTTACTTTGGGCATGGACTATGGTAAGCCTGGCCAGTTCCTTCCTCCGGCTTCTCCTTACAAAGTGCATGTCATTTGGGATTTCTGTACCAGCTGGAGTTACTCATTTTGCAGGAGTGTGATGGTGCTGGTGCTCTGTAGTGCATAGGGGCAGGGGAAAACGCATGCCAGAACAGAAACATGTCAGGTTATTCTGGAACCAAGTGGAGTGGGTGACTGGTCCCATTTGAATAACAGATTTTGGCTCAGACTCCCAGTGCATCCATTTTTTTAGGGTGAGGCAAAGAGGGAGGCCAGTTAACACATGGTGAAAGAACTGGTCCTTCCTGTTGGGAGCGGTTGGTTTTGCCCTGCTCACCCTGTTTATTTGCAGGCAGCTGACTTGTCTTCTTCTTGGCTTTCTCTTCGCCCAGCTAATGCAGACTGGCCATCTCTTCCATTTAAACAGATTCCAGCAGTATTTTGATGCCAGGGAAAATGCCAAAATGTTGCTCTGAGAGCCACAAAGGGTTCAATTATTTCCTGGAGACGATATGAAGCCTATTGAATTGCAAGTGATGGTTATCGGCTCTCACTTGTGGAAGAAAAGGCCTGGGAGTGATTGGAATAGAAATCATTGTGCAGGCAGCTTTTGCCTATGAAAGTCACCCAGCTCAGTTGGTAAAATTAGGTTAAGCATGGAGTGCAGGATGAGAAAAGTGGGACTGAAAAACTTGGCACTTTCTTATCGTTATCTCTTCTGGTCTGCACTGGGTCTGGGCTCCAGGGATTGATGACTGTAAAATGGGAGCATGCTCAGCTCTGGATAGCAGGGGAGGCAGGGATGTTTCCAGGAGTCCCTTCTGCTACTCCTCCTGGAAACCAGCAGACCCCAGTAGGGCAAAATTGCAGGGATGAGAGGGAGCTCATTAGCTGTCTGAATGTTCTATTGGGTGGAGGAGAAACGCTGTTCTGGGAGAGCAAGAGAGGAGGGCACTGTCATATTTAGGCCAGTGATTTGTAGCCCACTTGCTTATTTTCTGTAAGAACTGTCGTTTTCTGAAGACGGAAAACAGGAGATGTGTCAAGAGACCATCAGGAAACTGGTTTACGTAGCTGTGCCTGGTAGTAAACAGGAGGCATGTGGAAGCATGTGTGCATAATGCCTGTTGTACAGGACTGTCTTTGTGTGGGATTTCAAAATAGTTCAGAGACTTAATTGTGGTAAAAACAAGTAATCTTCAGTGCGTGGTGTGGAGGAGCTGGGAGAAAGTGCAATCTGCTCTTTGAGACAGCCTCCCTAGCAAAGGCTGGGAAGGAGAGTTGCAGTTATTTCACCCGTTAAAGTACCTGCATTTTGGCTATTCAGTGACAAGAAACTCAGGTTTTATATATGGACTTTTTAGACTCAGCCAAAAAAAACCCCATTTGTTATGTAGCCCAGTAACGGAGTCTGGTACAAAGAGATCGTAGCTTCTACAAAGAAGCTCAGATAAGCAACAGCTGATTCCAAAAGCATTGCCTGAGATATAGCCTTTAATCCTATTATGGCAGGCAGTGGCCTCTCCAGGTCTCTTTCAGTTTGCTGCTGTTTTGTATTTTAAACAGGCAGGATTTTCAGTTTGCTGCATGGGAAGACACTCTTTTTTTTATGGAAAGAGGGGGAGAACAGACTTACATGGTGTGTACATGTAGGCACTTCTGCATTGTAAGAGCTGTTGTGGTCACAGCAGGGTTAAGGAGAAAGAGGAAGGTTCCTTTGTGTGCCAATAGGTGGGGATTGGAGCTCAGTTTTCAAATTAAGAGTTACTAAGGAGAGAAAGCCCTGATAAAGAGTCCAATATGGTGGGAGAGTCCAAGAACAAGAGCTGCTGGCTTGGCTCGGCCTCATGGAGTTGTTCCTGCAAAGGAATGTGAGCAGGGATAGGAGACATAGCTTGCCTCTGCTCCCAGCATGACGCCGAGGGCCAGGGAACTGCCCAGAGCACTGTCCTGGCCAGAGGGGATGAGGCACTGGTGCCAAAAGGGCTGCTTGCCACTTTCCTTCTATCCCTCTTAGCATGGCCCCAGTCCTGCAGGGAGCCCTCAGCTTTGCTACTCAGAAACCAGTGGCGTCAGGTAATCCTGGGGATTCAGGAGCACGCCCAGGCTCTCTGGTCCCACAGCTGACTCTTCTGGCCACGTGGGTGCACACACTTCTCTGTCCTTAAGGTTTACAACCTAGGATCCTGACCTGTAGCGCTAAGCACAAGTTCTCCTCTCCGTCAGAGCCGCTCCTGAGGGTGTTTCAGTGTGAGAGCCCCCAGAGTGTCTGGAGCTGCAGTGTGGATTGCTGGTGGCAGTTTGGGCTTGGGATATAGCTTTAAACATTTTGTTGCTCACCAAACAAAGCCGGGCATTTCTTGATTGTGGAGATGTCCATTCACTGTTTATCTTCCTACTTCAAGGCTTAATACAGCAAACACTGAAAATGTATCAGCTGGTCCTCCTGCTGCCTACCTCCCCACCCACACTTCCTCCAGCTATTTGCTTTGAGTTATTTGCTCAGGATTTGTTTTCCCTCTGATTTTACAAGTTTGCCTTGCACAGCAAAAAACCTATTTTGTTCTCTCTGGTATTTGGCAGGAAAACAAAAAGAACACAAAGAAGAAAAGGATAATAATTGTTTTTTTCCTGATGATTTAACACACAAGAGTTCTTTTTAGGGCTACTGTTGCTGCTGTACTAAAGCATCTTCTTTTCTTAGGCATGCCAAGAGCTACGGTGGAGAGAAGAAGACAGGGTATCTCTTAACTGTGCTTTGCTGGGCTGGCAGTGGGCTCTGAGCTGAGACCTGCCCATCCACCTGGTGCTCCCTTGCAAGGCTCCCTCACATGTTGTTTTGATCCAGGTGATGGAACTGGACAGAGCAGCTTTTGTGCAGGGATTTGCAAAGCTCACCTCTGTGCTGTTCTACTCCAGTGGAAGTTGAAACAGGTGTGCTGGAGCCACTGTGCTCATTGCCTTTTTTTTTTTTTTTTTTTGTGGTTCATGTTCTCATGCATTACTTTGCTTCATGACACTCCTTATTTCAGGTTGAGGTAACCTTCATCTCCTTGGGACATGTGAAATAGTTGGTAAAAGATCCCCAGCAACTTCTTCCAATTAAGTGGGGAAGGACTGGTTTGACAGCAGGGCTAGTTCAGGAGGTCCAGGAGTGTATCTGAGCAGTTTGATCCTTTAATTTGGGTTGCATACTTCCTAGTTTCAGCCAGGAGACTTGCCTCTTTCACGATATTTTTGGGTTTTTCTTCTCCCCCCAGCTGAGAGTAGATGATGCACAGGCCACACTGAACGAGAAGGCAACGTAGCAAGGCCAGTGAGATAACTCTCCTGAAGGACTCTTTTGAGGGCTTGAAGGAAGAAGCTTGGGGATACAGGCTGTTTTTTCACCTTTCTCTCTCTAATGTTATCAGTCATTTCCTCGCCTCTCCTGACTGCACAAGAAAAAGGAGTCCCTCAACTTCCTCTTACTGCCCAGAGGGTGAAAAAGGCTCGGTCACAGAATGAAAGAAGCAGACTGGAAAGAAGCAGGAAGAGGAAAATAAACAGCTGAGTCATTGCTGCAAAAAAAAAAAGCCCAACCAAAAACCTACAGGAAGGGGGAGGACTAGAAGGGGCTGGCCATGAAGCTTTGAGAGAAACCACAAACGCAGCAGTGGACCTTTACAAAGGCATCTCTCCATCTGCCAAGGGATGGCTACAAGGGCTCCCACAGAGGATGTGAAGGGTACCAGGCAGCACTTGCCCAGGGACAGTGACAGCATTCAGTGGGTTCCAGCTGCTGAGAAATATGTGGAAATTACATGCTGTGAGTCAGCTAAATAAACCAGGCGGAAAAATGGCTGAGTCAGAAAAACTGGGCCATTAAGTTCAAATGCGTTATTAATTGGAAAACTGCTTAACACAGCTGGAGATCCTCTGGGTATGGGTAAACAAAAATATGACGGTGAGAGAACAAATTAAAACACTAATTAGTCCTTTCAGGAAGTTCTCCAGGTCCATTAACGATAACCCTTAATTGTAAGCTATGAAAGAGAAAACTTATCTATATTGCTGCTGCCGCCTTGAACATCAGTGCTCTGTGTCTGTGTGCGCCTTGCCTTTTTGTGTCTATACAAAAATCATTAACTCAAGAAACTGCACACTTACCAGTGGCAAGTGCAGGTTAATGAAAAATTAGAGACTTGGTCTTCCAACCCTCCCACGGGTAGTTCAACAAGGAATCATATACCGGGATATAATTTATGCAGGCCCATTTTTTGAAAGGAAGGACTACCAATTCTTCTCTCTCATTCCCACAGCAGCAGAAACAAAGCAGCAGCACTGCAGCTGAAATGGTTTGCAAGAGTTTGCATTAAGTGTTAATAACCAAGCCATTATCATACCAATAACTCTAATGAAAAACACAAGGTCGTGTTTCCAGAAGATTGTGTTTTGCAGAGATGGAAAGAGGTCTCCTGTGGTCCATTGCCCTGGCTTACAGAATACAGTTTCTGGACTGAGGAATTCAGCAATTACTGAAGTGAATATTCACTTGATCTTGGCTTCTGCAGCTCTGCCTTCACCAACAAAAGCAACCTTGGAATGAGTAGGGTGAGGAAAAATGCTGATGTGCTTGCAAATAAGAACACCAACGGCTGGATTTCTGTGTGGAGCTGTTTTCCTGTTCAGGCACCTCTAGAAGAAACCATTCCCATGTTTGTATCTTATTTGCACGAATATGTGCAAAGAGTCACTTCTTCTGCTCAGAGGCAATAGAACATCTACAACAAACAGCAAAATTATCAGGACACCAGAAGCCTTCTTGTACATTGGTGAAACTTTTCTCAGACCATCATGTTGGCCTTCTGTGTTTTCCCAAATCTCTGATTCTTAACTTGTCTTTGAAATACTAAGTTTTACACTCCTGAGACAATGTAGGTTGACATGCAGGTTGCTGAGCAGATTTTCATTGGCTCTGATTTTCGTTTACTTCATTGGTGCATGAGCTAAACTGCACGTGGAGCTTTGCATTCACCCCTTTAGTCTGCAAACTCCAGGGCAGGCAAGCAGCACCTTGCTTTAAGTAAAACAGTTATATTGTCGGGAGTCCTACTGCAAGGAACTGAAAGGAATGCTCTGTTCATCCAATGATTGAGGCTTATTTCCCTCTTTCCATGACTGGGTGGTTGGTCCTCTACATCCTTCCGATTCTTGGCCCCAGCTAAAACTGCACCACAAGTGCTTCACTAGTTAAATTGTCCACTCAAAACATGAAGTCTAGAGAAGCCCAGTTTTCTCATTTTTTTCTGCCTAGTATCTTGGATTTTGCACAAAGTTCTGTGGAGTCCACCAGGATGAGGATTTTACCCTGGATTTCACAGCTTTTTTGAGAGATTATTGAATACATCTTTGCATTAACGCATATGAAAAATGCTGAAGGTAAAAAGTTTTGTAACTTTTGAAACGGAGCTACAAAGATGTATCACACTTTTTTTTTTTAACTAATAATTGGAAAAAATATTGAATCCTTAGACTTTCCTCATATCTGAAATTTTATGCTAAAACCAGGTGGGGCAAATCAGCTCTCAAGAAGCATCTGTCTGTCACTGGTGACTAAGACTGAGTACTTGATTTAGAGCAGATGCCCAGCTTTTAAATAGATCGCTCAAAATAGGTGAGGCAAATCCCACCCACAGGGAAGGTTTGTGATCGGTTGAAGCTTGTGCAAGACTATGGAAATGGGTGTTACATTTTCCATTGTTGAGATTTAAAAAAAATACTGGGAAAATCAAATACCCAATAACTGTATAAATGATAATAGCCTAGAACAACCTTGCAAACCACTGGCTCGTTGAACAAAACATCATCTTACAGCTCTTATGTGGTGGAGATTCCTCTATTTGCTTTCCTTTCAAGATGCAGCTGCAATAACAAGGCATATGTGATTTTAATGTGAAACCATAATCTGTCAGCCCTGAGAACCCGGGAGCAGGCCCATATAAGATAACTAGCTCACCCTAACAATGATAAACATGTCAAGATACAGAAATCACTTCTTCCCTTACAAATGAGAGAAAGATGTCATGTAATTGGAGATGTCATGCTATGCTGGGATGAACAACATTCCCACAATTAATCATACCGAATACATTATGTAGTAGTTGCTGCCTGAAGACAAAGGAGGAATAAATACTCGTGTAAACATGCCAAATATGAACTCTCCACAGATGTTTGATTGCTGCTCCATATTTAGCATGAAGCACAGCCGTACGTGGAAGATTTGCTCTATATCCAAGCAGAAGGAGAGCTTGGAAAGGGGCTTATGATGCTGCTGGAAACGTGGCTGGTGTCTTTTCTACGGCCCTTAGGGGACTGGTCGTTAGGAGCTCCCCCGTGGACACCAAAGGAAAATTTGCCATTTTCTTAAATTAGGCCTGCATCGGGGCCCTGGTTGAACAAGAAATGTTTGGCTGACAGTGCAGCAGCTTAGAAACTGAAGCAAGTTCAAAAGTTCCTAACAACACTTCCAAACAAGAACTTTGTGAATACAATGCAAAAGCCACCATGCATATTTGCTGGAATAAAAAACCAAATTAGCTTCAAACTGAGTTCGTGATTCCTCCCTGACTTGTATGTTTACTTTTCATTAATACTGATTCCTTCTGACCTTCCAGTGCCTCTTCTTCATTGTACTTACTCCTCAGTGAATAGCTTACTGGCAACAATATTAATAGCAAAAGAAAATGTTAATGATAGAGACAAGTTGCATGGAGGATTTTCACCTTGTGAATAAAGATTTTTATTTAATCAGAAAACCTCATTTGGAGACTTCAGATGATATACTGTGTGTGACCCCATATGTGGTGAAGCTGACTGGCATTGCCTGAATTCTGATATCATAACAAATGCTTGACAAGCAGTGCAGAGACATGTGATATATCCTGAAAACAGCTCAGACATGAGATTGATACATAAGATTAGGAAGCCATAACCTCTAGGTGACCCATATGGAAACAAGAGCAAGGCTACATTCAGTGAGTAAAATGCTGGCTTAGATCTAGCTGAAACAAAGAGGTTTTGCAATGAATTAATGTTTGCCCTGGCTGTTTTTTACGGCTTCTCTTTGATTTCCAAGTCAGCAGCAATGTTTCCCTTCCCATGACCAGCAGTGATTTGGGACTGTTGTTGAGGAGGGCTTCTGAAGACACTCCTCCCTTGGCATCCGCCAGGGCTTCTGTGGCTGTGTTGGTCCCTTCCAGTCTTTGACCTGGATTTCCTTCAGCTGTGTCCCTCTGTCCTCATGAGAGAGACAGCAAGGAATAGCAAAGGCTGCTCCCTGTGTTTCTGAAGTGTGTATTCCATGGTGGGATGCTCCCCTAGGTGCCATGAGATCCTAGAGATCAGCATCCTGCACACACATACCCAGCGTTACACAGCTTAGACCTTGGTGTTCCTTTGCTGATTGATTTCTGCTCCTCATGCTGGCTTGCTCAGTAAATGAAACTCTCCTAGAAGGAAAAACTGCTTTTTGTTCCATGTTTTCCATGGGGAGCTCTTGCAGAATTAGGAGTATGGAACAGCTTACTCTGAAATAGCTGTGCCAGGAGTCCTTTGGCCTTTCTTACAGGGTGAAATTTGGTTTTTGTTTTCGTTGTTTTTGTTTTAACACTATGGAAAAAGTCCTCTTTCCATAAGAAGCAGCTAAACACAGAAACCTTTTATAGTCCTCCCATACAACTGTAATAAAATTTGCATGAGAGAAGAAATTGTGCTTGTTTATTTGGTGCCCTTTATACCCCCTATGGCCTAGAGCTAGCACATCTGACAGCAATGATGAGCTGTGGCTATGGGAATAACAGCGCTGTGAAATCTTCCCGAAAACAACAGCATCTGTGGTCTGATTCATAGCTGCAAATGCTCTGGTGTGGTATCCATGGCATAGAAGCTGACTCCAGACTTTAAAAACTGGTTAAAGTTTAGAGTCGTGTTGAACGTGGGAATCCATATTAGGTGTGATTCTTTGAGCAGGATCAGGCCAGCAGACAAAGTGTGATGGATGGCCCACTTCCTTGGAAGAATCCTCACCCTCGGCTGCCACAGCAGCTACTGTGAGCTCTGGGCATTTAGAAATCGTATCACTAAAGATGTGGATGGAGGGCTGAGATTTTCCAGAGCCTTTAAGAAGTGCTATACGAGGCACTTAGATTCCTGTGTTATTAAGATGCTTTTGAAGCTTTTACTCTGGAGAGACTAATTTTAGGCACCCACTTTTGAGAATCTTAGCCAGAAGGGAAACAAATCACTGATAAAAGTTAGACAGAGTGTGTGTTTTGGAAACCTACCCACAGTTATTTACACGTCTGTGTATTATCTTGTATTGGTCACTGGTTTTTGTATGTGTGTGTGTGGTTTGTGTTTTCTTGTTTTGGTTTGGTTTTTTACAGTGCACCTACCACAAACCTCAACTCAAATACACCCCAACCACCCAGGCAGTCCCCAGCGTGTTGGAACCCCATCCAGGGGGAATGTTTTGTAGAGGAGGAACACACACAATTCAAGCAGCAGTCTCTTGATGCACAGATGCACAATGGGCTGCCAAAGGTTACCTGGCTCAGTTCTCATCTCATGGCAAGTTCACAGCTGCTCCCTGAGTATTGAAGGTGATGTGGTGAGTGCTCAGTGTCAGAGGCACTGAAGGCAGTGGAGAAATCTGCTATTGCAGAGAAACTTGACTTTGAGCTTCCCCATAACTAAGCTTTTTTTTCTTTTTTTTTTCTTCCTTTACATTCTTTCAAGAATTGTGAGGCCCCAGAGACTTGAGGGAAAATTCATACAGCTCAGGTCATTTTACCAGTCTGTGCAGCCCTTCAGTCAGTAATAAACACTCTAGCAGGGCAATGATTACTGGAATAGTAGGGGGCATTCTAGCCAGCAAGCCACATGAAAATGATAGACAGTTGCTGAAATCAAGAGAACTACAAAGCAAAAGAACAAAAGCATAAGTAAGTGAATCAGTAGGCTGGGCCCAGGGACGTGACATACCAAGTGCTGTGCCTCCTATAAATTTGGTGAGTTGATGATTTACCATAGCAGGGCTTTTCAGTAAAGAAAATTAAAACTTCAGGAGGGCTCTTCAGTTCCAAGAAACAGCACCAAGAGAAGCATACCCTTTATGTCACAACAGCTGACTTGGTATTAAAAGCATTGATACCAGTGAATGAGCCTGGAAGAGGCTTCAGACTCTCTCATTCCTATTAGGGTTTAAGAGCACCAGTGCCAGATCCTACAGTTCTTACTCAAGCAAAGCTCCCATTGATGTGTTCTTAATCTGGAAAAAGTCAACATGGATATTTATGGAGCTGTAGTGCCTAGGGGCTCTAATAAAAACTGTGCTAGACATTGTACCTATATTTAGTAGCAGCCAGTTCATGTCTCACAGAATTTGTGGTCTGCATAGACAAGACTGATAAAGCAGATATGGGGTAGGAATTGCTGTTATTCCTGTTTTACAGATGGGAAGTGAGGGTTGGAGTTTGCAGGGGGATTTTCAAAGCCACATAGTTATGCTGGATATTTATTTCTCGTGCATTTTAAAGGGAACTGGAAGTACAGATGCCTTGGTGGTGTCGAAAGGCTCAGCCGGACACAGGCATCCCAGTTTTGGGGGGATGACTGGAAGTCTGTGACGAATGAGTAATTAGTTTAGATCTAGACATTCCAGGCCAGTCTGCTACACCAAAAACATCCATTTTTGGAAAGAGTTTGCCTCAAGTTGGGGCTGTAGAATTCTGACCGACGGACAATGGCTGCTGCCAGTGCATGGGTGTAAAACCAAAAAGGTAGAAACCAGAGTGAGAGGGAAAGGGAAACCCTTAGATCCTCAACTAGTCTGAAACATCCTTTGTCTTTGGCTCAGGTGGCTGCCCCTTCTGGTCTTTTCAAAAGCCGTGTGAACCCAGCCAAGGCTTGGATGTGTCCCATCTGGATACCTGAGCCCAGGCTGGTGAGCTCTAAGAGAACATTTTTAAGGGAAATTTGGCAGCTGTGCTTGGATCATCTCGGTCCATAGAAACCTCACCTGTCACAGGAACTTCCAGGCCAGTGACAACCACCATGTCTTGGAAAGAGACCAACAAGGCTGAGAAAAGGGCTTGGAAAATTGGAAAGGGTTCAAAAAAAAGCTCACCAAGGGATCCAAAGCCTATGGAATCTGCCTTGCGTTGGGAGTCATCAGAAGCGCCATGTGTTTTACTCGAGGGAAGACTGCAAAGTGATTTGGTAGAAAAGTCTGGGAGGGCAGTGACTTTTGGAAAAAAGCAAGATGATTTACTCTTAATTTATCTGACTCCTCCCTATAAGACTTCGTGACTGAAAAATGCCTTTGGACAAATTTGGTCACAGAATCTTACTTACTTTGTGAAGGATTAATTTCACCACTGGAACAGCAGATTGTCCATCACTGAAAGACTTGACAGCAAATCTGAAGATTTTCTCCAAGCCATGGCCTTAGCCAGGCGTGATGATCACTGCACTTTTTAAACTCACAAGTTGAGTGAAGGTTTGTTTGTATGAGAATATTATATTTTTAAAAAATCTGATAAAAATAACAGCAGAATAATAATAATAATACTAAAAGTCTGAGTCAGTGAAAAAAGGGGATTAGGTGCATGAGTGAAAATAATGAACTAGACTGGTTTGTGAATGCAGAGTCACTGAATTTTTACTCTACCTTTTTACTGTGCATTTTGCTGCTCCAAAAATGCCCACTGTCTTTACTGGAAAAGCCTTCAATCCTAGACACAAAGGAAAGGCTTGTCCTTTTAATGCCTTTTTTCCCCCTGTCCCAGTGGATCATCTGGAAGATAGAAGGGCAGAGTTTTACCGCAGGGGGAGAGGGAAAGAAAAACCAGCATCACTCGAATACCCATCCAGCATCCCATGAATACCGAGGGAAAAGCAGGGATGCTGTGAGCTGTCAGTCGCTGGGTTCCCCTCCACTTGCCTCCTCCCCACCTGTCCCCAGCCCCTCTGGAAGTGGGAGATGGGATTTCCTTGGGGGGTGAGGCGGTGAGGCTGACACAGCCAGGATAAGATGTCCAGGTGCATGGAGCAGGGACAAAAACATTAAAAAAAGAAAGAAGAAAAGAAGAAAAGGCTCGTGTGTGCATGCACACAAATCAATAAAAAGCGTAATGCATCTTTCTTTAATTAAATCCCACCCTGAATTGGCCGGGCAGCCCCGACCTCTGCCCCTCCAGTTTGCTGACTGGCACAGCTGTTAGTAAATCACCTGCTGGGGCGGCTCTCCAGGGCTTTAAAGGTCATCTGTCAGCCACTGCTGAGGAGAGATAAAGAAGAAAAACAGAACCAAAAAAGTCTGGAAAAAAAAAGGCACTTTATGAAAGCAAAGCCATTTGAGCGCTCCAGCCTTTCCAATGTTTACATTGCTGGCACCTGGGGGTGGGGGGCATTTTATTCAGCCAATTTCCCTGACTCTTTTGTATGCATTTTCCCAAGTTTTCAGCTACTTCTTCAATCCTTTTGTTTTAAGCTTTTCTTTCCTGCAGGGAATACAAATAGCTTGAGCCTGGCGTTAGTCCTGTGAGACTGGGTCCCTGTCAGTGACACCATGGTCTCTGCTGGCCTCGTTACCCGCTGTGGGCATGTCCCCTTCTCACACAGAGCAGTCAGCCCTCACACCCCTCACTCCCTGCTCCACGTTATGCCCGGAGCAGCCAGAAGAAGCTGTGCAAGCTCAGCCTGTTCTTTCATTTCCAGCAGCCCGTGGTTCCAGGTTCTTCAAAGCAGTCACTTCAAACAGGGCTGCCTGCTGAAAGCCAAAGACATGATTTTACCCAAACTGGAGAGTAGGTTGGGTGGAGGGGGGAGCACACAGAGCAGCTTCGTCCCAGAACATGAAAGAGCATGATTGTCATAGGTGATTCCTTGCCACAAACCACTCCTTCAGCTATTTATGCTTGAAGGGATAAGCTGGCTTTATGCTTATTCAACACTTTCACTGTCACCTTAATTTTCAGCCTTACGCAAAATGTTGCCAGTGAAAATGATGTTATTTTTGCAAAACGGGTACATGGGCAAGGCCCAAATAATTTGGGAGCTTTTCCCCACCTGATAATCACTGAGATATTTTCAATAACTTACCATTTTAATTCAGCACTGAACATGCAGCAACCTTTTCAGGCATTGATCCAAGTCAGGCAGAATGTGCAGGTTCTGCTGCAGTTGCCATTTTTTTGCTTTGGGTGCATTCATACATTAAACTCAGAGAGCAGCTCAGGGATCTGAGAACCTGCTCAAAGCAGTGCCATTCACAAAATGGATCACAGTCACTGGGCACTTCCATTGTGTCTGTCTCTGTTTGTGTCCAAACTCGGGTTTTCTGTGAAATGAAAACTACTGTCTGCCAGGTAATATCCGGGTTTGAAGGCCACTGGAAAATTTTTACTCCAATTCAGAGCTCCAGTAAGGTTAGTGAAACCACGGGCTTTTTTAAACCTACCAAGGGCTTATTCAGACACGTGGTAAGAGAGGTCAAGCCAAACTCATCTATGGTGTAAGTCCATGACTCGAGTAGGTTCATGTCTGCATTGAATTTTGCCTGCTTTGAGCACAGACCCATCAAGTACACAACCTCTCAGTGGTCTGGGTCTGCAGAAATTTTCACTCTTTTCCTTGGTGCTCTTCCCTGGAAAGGAATGGCTGTAGCCTGTCAGCTGCAGCCCTCTGGACTAGTTCTGGGTTGATGCTGAAGTTTATTGCCAGTGTTCCTAATGAAGTAGCCTTCCTCATCTGGAGGACTGGCTTAACTGGGCTGTGGTGAGGGGAATAGCATGATAACACAGAGGGGAGAATGCACCAGCTCAGTGAGAGGGACACACGTGGCTCTGAGGATGGAGGCTCTGTTGCTCTCTTTGCCTGTCTCCAGCCAAAGCAGCAGCTCCCTGGGAGTTGGCCAGTGGGGTTGGTGGAGTCCAAGAGTGATGACACTCATGGTGTAGCCAAACTGAAGAGTTTGGCACAGCACTGATGTGTAACAGGAGCTGTCCCTCGCTCTTCTTGGCCTCCTGACCTGCTATCAAACAAATGGAAACTTGTACTTACAATACTAACCATTAGAAATAGAAAGGAGGGAAAAATCAGTAGCTGGCAGGATCATTTGTTTAGATTGGAAGAAATGAGCTGTTTAGTGTTTCAGAAAGGGGAAAATTCTCAGCAAAGAAAACAAAGGGAATGAGGACACTGAATCAGGCAATTGTTCTGCTACAGGAACAGTGCACAAGTGGTCCCCCTTCCCCCTGACGTTGATGATATAAACCCCAGCCCCTCCACCACAAACACTGGCTGCTTGAAGGGCCTTGGTGGCCAGGATGGATCTATCTCTGTGCCAGAGATTGTGTGAGCTTCTGTCCATAAGGACGACTGGGCTAATTTGGATCAAAACTCAGAACCAACGGGTGAAGTGTCCCAAGTCACCAAGCCTCAGGAGCAGAGTGACTTCATGTTACACTGCGGGACGACGACAGAGGGAAGCTGTAGGCACAGAGGGACTGACACACTGCCCTTGCCTGCTGTCACAGCACCCGTGGTGCCAGAGATGGCTGAACCATGAGCTGGGCTGCCCTTCAGCAAATCACTGCTTGCTTGACAAAGCAGAGGCCAAGAGATGTGGCCAGAGACCATTCCTGCCTCTTCTGCTGCTCAAGGACTCTGGAGGTCTTTGCAGCAAGCGAAACTCATGTGCTTACCCTGCTGTGAGCATTTCCATCTCTCAGGGCCTGCTTTATGGAGCATTTCTTCAATCTTTCGGCAGAGAAAACACCCTTTTTGGTGAGGGTCATCTATAAGGTGTGAGCTGGCCAGAGGTTGCTACATTTGAAGCACTGGGGAGGTAGTTGCTTCTCTGTAAAATAAAGTAGGTGTAAAATGCTTCTGGGCTGTTTGGCTGTGTTTACTCTAACAAGGGATGTGACAACCCAAGGTGCATGGCAGTAAAGAAGAAAAGCTGCATTTTAGCTAAGCATAAGTAATGCTCGACAGGTATTTTTGAAATGTGAATTTTCTTTCCCCTCTAAGGCTGAGGTGAGTCTCAGGCAAATGCTTCAAGGCATTGTTCTTGAAAATTATGATTCTTTGGTTAAACAAAGAACAACCTTTGCCTGTCTGATTGGCCAGACAAGATACAGCAGTTACATTAATCACAGAGTTCAAAAATTCCCTTCCCCTCACTGCTTATGTCAGGTCGGACCCTTGCACGTAGTTCCACCCACCCCAGGGGGAGATCAAACAACATAATGAAGATGAGTTAAAATTCTGTTCAGAAACCCACGTGTGCCAAATCCAAGCCCTGAGATGTTCAGGGTGTTCAGCCAGGAAACTAAGCAGAGACACTGTACTTTTACAGAGTCATTCGGGAGCCACTGTAACGCATAATGAGGGCTAAACACGAGGTAGTAAGTGTCTTGGCAAAACAGCTCCTTGTAGGGAGGATGCTCTTTGCTGCTTCTCTCTTTCCTGCCTGACAGGCAGGGAGCACATGCACACCCCCAGCACCAGTAACACGAACCAAGTCCAGAGCTCGGGGTCCTCTGGAGGTTAGAAAAGCATGTGGGGAAAGGGATAACGACCATTAGTTAATTAGACTATTTTTCTCTCTTTTGGTGTCTAATATTTCTAGCTACCTTGGAGTGTCTCTTGACTAAGAGCAGAGATTGCTTTAACTGAGAAAAGAGGTTGCTCTTTGGGCTGGTTGAACCTTTTCCTACCATGGAGGTAGCCCAGTACCATCTTGTCTAGTTCTGCTGGCTGGGCTTGCTGCAGCTAGAAATTATTTCTGAGAAAGATCTACCCTGGGCCCTTCACCGTGCCTTTCCCTGGCCATTACAATGATTCCAGCCTGTACTCCTTCAGAATACTAAATAATGCAGTTTTGATGTTTGGGATTGTTTACCTGGTGGCATTTTACTCCCTAAAGCATGGTTTTCTTTTTAGACACATTGTTCAGATTGTTCAAAAGAGTGCTGGATGAGCTCTGCTGTTCAGGGCTGCATGAGATACAGCACATCCTAAATGTACTGTCAGTCCAGACCCTGCAGGGCTTAGGCTGGAAACACCAGTGAGAAGAGAAAACTGCTTGAGCTACTGAGAAAAGAGGCACCAAAAGAACCCTGCTCATTCGCCATAGCTGCTGAGCTGGGAATTTAGCTGTCCTGGTCCTACAGAGGGAAGGACTTCCAGCAGAGGTTCTTCTGGTGATACCACATCAAGGCAGTTGGATGGAAAACATCCAGGGCTGCTGGACAGGCCCACTTCTGAAATGGGCAGCTGTGTCTGGAGAGTCTTTTCTCACTTTTTACTCTCCAGAGATGAAGAGAGTGTTCTAGATGAGGCAGCAGATTTGTGATCTGTCACCCTTATCATCTGTTCTGGGGGCACAGTTACCTTTTCTCAGGAATGAAAACCCCCAGCTGATGGAAGTTCAACTTTTATCTCCCTCACTGCTGCAGCCTTATCATACACAGGACTTTAATCCCACACATCACTTAAGAAATATCATCATTAAAGATCTGAGTACACGTTTTGAGATAAGATTGGTTCGTGATATTATTACTGACTGCGTAATTATGGAAATGAGAAAATAATCCCCTCGGGCTTTCTTGCAATGACTTCTGAGCATCTTGCATCATCGCAGACAGACAGCAGACTTCAGGATGCCATGCATTATTAGAAGGAATGTGGAAAATCTTGTTTTAGTTGGTGCCGATTTCTCTGGTAAGGGAGAACACCATGTATTTTCCACAGTGAAACTGGATCAGGTAGAAAACCATGTGATCTTCTGGGAAAAATGTAGCTCATCTTTACTTGATCTCCTGCACTCTTGTCTTTTGACGCACTGGTAAACTGCACTCCTGACAGCTACCCCTGCTGATCCGTGGCCTTAGGAGACCTTGACTGCCTGGGCCATGCCTCTGTTCTGAGTCAAAAGGCAACGTGGGACCACTGCAGACCTGGCTGCACAGTGCTGACAACTTCATGGGCCGTGTCCATTCATGGCATTGTCGCTATTTCACTGGCGCGAGAGGCCGTGCTGTGGGAGCGAGCTTCCTGGGTGTTCCCTGCCCAGCAGCTGCGCTCCCATCCAGCAGAAATTGATAGGGTGAACACCAGTGCACCAGTGTCAGCACAAATGGAGATAAAAACACACACATGGGCTTCCCTGGGAATGCTTTCGGTAATTTTGGCTTGTGTTAGAGCCACCGCCAAGGGGCAACGCTTGGTATCATGTGTTTTCACAAGGGGGAACAAGCAGGACCCTGGGACTGCTGACCAGTCAGCCTCACCCTAGTGCCCAGTAAGATCATGGGACAGATCCTCCTGGAAGTCGTGTTGAGTTATATGGAAGACGAGGAGGAGATGAGTGAGAGTGAACATGACTTGAGCAAGTACAGTCATGCCTGACTAATCTACTTACCTACTACAACAGTGACAACTGAGATCATCTACCTGGACTTCTTTAAGGCCTTTGATAGACTCCCCCTTAACACCCTTAGCTCAGAATTGGAGAGGTGTGGACGGAAAATCAGATGGACAAGGAATTGTCTGGATGGTTGAATCCAAAGAGTTTCAGTTTACAGATCAGTGTCAAAATGGAAACCGGTAATGAGTGACGTGCCTCAAGGGCCTGTACTGGGAAAAACACTATTTAATATCTTCCTCAGTGCCCCAGCCTGTGGGATGGAGTGCCCGCTCAGCAGGTTTGCAGGTGACAGTAAGCTGAGCTGGGCAGGATGGGCTTGAGGGAAGGGTTGCTACCCAGAGGGACCTGGACAGGCCCGAGAAGTGGGCCCATGAGAACCACATGAAGTTCAGCAAGGCCAAGTGCAAATGTATTGATACACAGTTTGTTCCCCGTACCAAACCATCTTTGCTCAGAAGAAGGGTCAGGAAGTGTCCCCAAGTGGTCACATCAGTGCCAGTTCTGTGTACTTTTACCCCTGGGCAATCAGAAAGATTTTGCTGCATGGCAACTCCTGTGTTAGCTGTGGGTGCGGAATTTTCTTAAGTATGGCTAATCTATGTTGCCTGAATTTTTTTACCATTAATCTCTTCATATGGTGTGAAAATGCGTGTCTCCCACCAGTCTTCTTCCTTCCTCGCTGCAATTTGCTCAGGCCACACCCTCATCTCTCCGTTTAGCAACAGGGAGTGTCGTGGTCACAGGTTCTGCCACACTGTGGCATCCACAGTGCCAGCTGTAAAGTGGATGTATGGCCAGCACTGCTGGATTTTAAAACCTGTGACGGTTCAGGCTCTGGCCTCACTCAAGACTTGCTGGGGAAACCCTGGCGTGTGTTTAAAAAAGACACATGTGCACACACACATGCATACACACCCTCTGGCACACATTCTGTTTTTCTGGAGGGACCACTGCATGCCTCTTTATCTTTTCCTCCCACCCACTCACCCCTTCTGACACTCACCATAGCTGTGACCACTCATATTCTATTTAGTGGGATTTTCCAGGCACTTCAGAGTAGTGGGTGTTGCTATATATATAGTGCCTAAACACTTCCACTGAGGCCGAATAATAAGCAAAACACTATTGCATTACTTGTTCCACCAGGTGATCAGGATATCCCTCACACAAATATCTGCAGTGCTGCAGAAGGAAGTGTCACCTTGCGTTGGCCACAGCAGCCCCTGAGCTCTTCTGCTGAAAGCTGCACTGCTCCTCTTATGAACCTCTGTGGCAAAGGGATCTCCAGGCAGACTTATTTTCTTTTAGCTGTGGCTGATGAAATTATGTTAACCCTAATTTGGTGTCCAGTTGCCCCTTTAGCTCTGGCTGGCCAGAGTCAGGGAGGTTTAATGAGGGACCATCGTAGAAGCTCACGACCCTGACTGAAAGCCAGGAGCAACTCAATGCTCTGGCAATGATTATTTACTGTTTTTCCCATGTTACATGCTGTATTTGGTCATGTTCAGTAACTCTGTAGTAATCAGACAAGATGGAACGGCGGCTTGTCAGCTGATTTAATTAAAACCACATTGTTTCTTTTTTTTTTTTATTGCCTCTCACACATCATTAATATTCTGTCTAAGACGCGCCTGCAATCTAAAGATTGGAATCAGTCTCATTGTGCTCTTTCCAAACTTGAATTCCCAGACACACAAACCTGGGAAAGAGTTTTAAAGGGACAGGTAATAGTTAGAAACTAATTTGATTACATTGAAATGGACCACTCATTTGTCCAAATAAATGCTTATTAAGGGACCAGTCTTTCAGGTTGCTTTTAAATGCAGTGCAGGCTTGGCTTTCATGGATATGAGTGGGAATAGAATATATTTAGGATTTCCCAGGAATCAGGTCTTTGCTCTGCAGTCTTCTGCTCATTCAAATTGTTGGTTATGCAAATATATTAAAAAGACTCGAGTAAGTAACACTGCGCCCATTTTAGCTTGGTTTATTATTTAGGTCTTTAGCAGCAGTGTTGTATTGTCTCTTTTCTGAAGTGCCGGGTAAGATCCACTTCATGGTGACAGTGTTGAGGAAACTCCCCAGTCAGACCATTCCCGGGACTCTCTGGCAGCGGCACTCCCAAGGTCAGGGACTTTCTGGGACCAAAGGCCCTTCCCTGGCTCCAGTGACCGACGGGTCCCCGCCTGGCTCCCCACACACCCCCCTCGCATCACACCAGGTTTGCATGGCAGAGGTGGCAGAGTCCCAGATGTCTCATTCCATAAAGCCATTTATTCCTGGGGCAGTGACGCAGAAACAGCCCGAGCCGGTGCCTGCAAGGAGGGACCCCAGCAAAGGAACCCCCGGGATTTTATCCCATCACAGTCTCCCCGTGGCCAGTCTCGCTCTTCCTCCCGAGTCTTCGGCTCCTGCCCCCATCTCCGGTCCATCCACCTCGCTGGCATCACCCGTCTTCATCTCCCTCGTTGTCCAAAAGGTCGGCAATTCCCGGCTGCTGCTGTGTCTCAGTGTCCAGTCACCTGGCTGGCGTCACCCGCCTTTGTGCCCTTTGTCATCCCCAAGGTCGGCAGTTCATCCTCTTGTCCCGGGCTCCCATCCAGAGCTCAACCTGTACTTCAATCTGCATTTAAATCTGCATCTCAGTCTGCATTTCCATCTGCAGCTTGCGAGCCCAGCTACCTGCACCAGATGTGTTCCTCAACAGCAGTACATCAGCCAGCATATGCACTCGATTTACAGCCAGATTACAGGGCAAAAAATAAATCTAGCGTTTAAAATTATATACAGGAGTTTATTTAAACAGCGATTAACTTTCATCAGCAGTGCGTGCATTTCTGTTTTCCTTGAGAAACCCTGCCACTCTGGATCACAGCTGCAGCCTTCCTGCAGCACGCTGCTACTCGGCGGCTTGAACCCAGCTTCACAGATAGTTCACAGCCAATTACCATACAGGTTTCTTATGTTAAAATTAAGGCAGCTGGAGTCAACAACAGCTGCTGAATGAAGGTAAGAGCTTGAGAACATTTTGCATAACAGTCATCAGCGTAGCTGATAGCTATTACAGTGTTCTGGTGCAGTAAGCCCACGCAGATCCTATCTCTCCTGCCTGTCTGTTCCAACATGCATCTCATCTCACTGGCAACCCTTTGCTTTAATTAGCTGAAGTCTTTGCTTCAGCCTTTCATATGTCAACCAGCCTGTGTACACTTCCATATTTTTAATCAGTAGCCTGTTGTCTTTACTTTGTCATTCGCACTAGCATATAAATCTGCCCTTCTTATGATCCTCACTGCTTGGTAGAAGTCAAAACATGCTGTTTAATTTTCCTGTTCACTGATTTCCATTTGTTTCATGTTCAAATGCTGGCTCCTTTCCCCCTTTCGGGCATGCTGTGAGCATTAAACTTAGCGATTAAATGCCAAAAGAACAGTTCTTTTCCCCTTCCGTGCCCACAAATGGGTCATCCTAACCCTGGCCGGGATGCTTCCCTCGACAGCGTGCCCTGTGCCTGTGTGCTCAGCCCGAACGGGGCTGGGGGGATGGGACCGCCGCGGGCTGGCAGAGTTTAGCTAACGATGGCTAAAATAAAACAGGTGCAAAACTTATGTGCTCTCGTAAGGTCGTGACTGGCTTCTTGCTGTTTCTTCTCTCTCTTTTTTTTTTTTTTCTATTTTTGTTTTTTGTCATTAATCTACTACGGCAGAATATTTCATTTCACCCACGACACAGCTGAAGACACCAAGACTGAGAAATATCTGGACGTGAAAGAACGAGAAGGTCACATGTGACTGTCCACTGGCTTTCACATTTTCTGGTTCGCTGCGGGGGACTCTGCGGTTGTCTGTAGATGTCTGACAGGTGGGGTGGCTGGCCCTGGCATCTGTGCCTGGGGCTGATCCCCCAGCTGAGCCTGGAGCGTGCTCAGGATGTCATCCAGCTTCTGGTCCATCTGCATGACCTGTCAAGGAATCAGAGAGCAGATGAGCTGTCAGATGGTTGCAAATGCTTCTGGTGAGAGGCATTCCGAGGCCAAAAGCAAGGAAAAAGCCTGGCAGGGAGCATGGGTGTCTGAGAACCACCAGCTCCCTGAGTTTTGTCCAGCCTGCTGCTCTGGACCAGATGACACTACAAAGTCACAGGGAAAATGGCAGCAGAAGGACAAGACATTGCTGGCCCAAGGACTCAACTCGACCATTTTGTCTCTCAGCCTTTTCCCAGGGTTGATGATGATGATGCATCCTGCAAATATCTGCCCTGAAACTCCCCTTCACTCTTCGGTTTATTGTGAATGTTTTTTTCCCAGTACCTCTCCCAGCCTTCACCGCCCTTGGTTGTAGGACATCATGCTTTCCATTACTGTCTTGGGAAATGAGACAGCCTCCCCTCCCTTCGCACTGTAAATAGATGCCTCTGTGATACATGTTACAGTCAGAGATCCTACCAGATAGGGTGTTTATTCCCATGCATTTTTAGGAGGATAGCCTACTAAAATCCACATAATAACACCAATGATTTCATTAACAAAAAAAAAAAAAAAGAAGAACAACCATTCTAACCATTCTATAGGAAGACTGACATGCTAATTCCTTCTCTCATTTCTTTGCTTTCTAGCTGAAATTTCTCAGCTGTAGTCCTCACGTAGAGGAATCTTTCCTAATTGTTATTATTATTATTACCATTAAGCAGGGAAAGGCAAATCTGGATTGTTAAAGGGAAGCTGCACTCATGCTTCCTCGTATTTTATTTTTTAAGTTCTGACCTTTTTTTAGGAGCACATAGCAGGCATTATCCCCTTGTGCTGGTTGGGCTTGCCTTCACTGCAAATGGCTCCCACTCGCCTTAGCATCACCCAGTGGGACAGGCTGGGGGCCGGGGGCTGCTTGACTTTGCTCCAAAGGCAGAACTATGGCCAGCATCGTGTAATCAGCTGGGATCACTTCTAATGATGCTTGAACACAGTGCAGCTTTGTGCTATAGATGAGCCCAAGAAAAATGAGCATTTTGAAGAACACTGAATGGTTCACTTTACAGTTATCTGCCATGAAACTATGAGCCTCCGCAAACTGTGATCTGTCCCAGTGGGTCTAATAAACTTTGATAGCAAACCTTTTAGAGTGGTATCAGATCTAAACTGAGCTTTCATTAAAAAGAGAGGCAGAGAGAATGAGAGAGAGAAGGATTCCAGCCTCTTTCCGTGCAAAGATAACTTTGGAAACAGCCATTGGCAGCATGGACTGAAAGCTTAGCAGGCTGAGATTGCTTTAAAAACCAAGGCAGGGAAAATCACCTTATCCGCTTTCGCCTCTTCTGTCTCTTCTCACTCCAAGTGTTGGCTCCCCTGGGGGCCCCTCAAACCTCAAGGTACCAGGAGCTTATTCAAGTTCTATCTTTTTGGCAACCACTATTCTCTCCTAAGTGCAACCTGCTGGGAGAAGAAGGAGTGGAGAATCTCTCCTACATCACAGAGGGAAAGACGTGCTGGTCTCTCTTCCATTCCTATATTTACGACTGCCAGCTTCTGGTAGAAAAGCCCTTCTCCCTGCCTGTGTTTAGGTGTGGGTCTGGGTTATCTGAGGCAGTGTTTACAAGCAAGAAGGGAGTGTCTAGGACGTGGAAGGGAGTGTTTGGACAGCAGAGACCTTCACTACAATTTCTGCCTTCCAGGTGCATGGCCAGCACTGCCTGAGTGGTCAGTCACTGACAAAAGCACTGACATTGCTCTGTCTCAGGCACAACAACCCCAAATTCTGCTCAGCATTAACTTGGCTGAGAGTCTGAAAGTCACTGGTGGTTTAAGGGTTAAGCAGCCTGGAATTAATTTAAAAACCACAGCCTTTATTTTCTCCTCCATTCTTGAAAAGCCTGTTTGGCCGATGCTGGTAATGACTCAACAGAATCTTTCTTAAGCAGAAATGTTGCTGCAGAGCAGAAACTAAAGCAGAACTAATGTATTGCAATAGGGTAAAAAGAGGTGTAGGCAGGGAAATGGGATCAGGCAGATGAAAGCTCTTTTGGGGCTTTCTTTTGTGAGGCTTTGTTGATTTTGATCTGCACGCTTTATCTTAGATAAGCTATGCCTGCATATTCCATATCATTTAAACTCACTGTATTTCACCGTATTTTGCCAACTCAGTGAAAGAATGTGACGGGGAATAATTTTATGCACTTTTCTTTCCAGGAGAAGAGGAGGGCGGAGAATATGCATTTGTAGGGATGGAAACTGAGAAATTCTTACATAGGGGAGTAGATTACGCTACACTTCTGTCACACCTTCCACGTGAGGATCAGTAAATATTTCCTGAATGTCAGCAAACAAAATTGCAAAGTTTTCCTGTGTCAACTGTACACGGGAGGGTCTTCATGATAATTTTTGAGATTAGAAGCGGGACCCTGCAAAATTAAGTGGCCCATAAGAAGATGTAGCCAGTGGCAGATCTATTCTAATCCTTAGCTTTGTATTTTATACACAGGCTCAGGCCACCCCTTTCTGGCTTCAGATGCTCTAAAGTATGCCTTACTTGCAAGCATGCAACCAGGCTGGTAAAACTTTAGTCGGAAAGACAAATCCTTAAGCACCTTGTCGAATTGGAGCTTTTTAAAGAAGGGTCAGATTTGGAGGCTGGTTAACTCTGATCAGGGAGTGGCAAAAGAAGAACTGGACACTTTGCCCGAAGTCAGTAGGATGACTTGCAGGGTTAGAGGAATTTTCACGTGGGTGAAGGTTTTTTCCACAGGAGGGTCCTGGTTTCAGGTTTCTCCAGATCCACCTCACAGCTCTTACTTTCCCTAAGCCCAAACAGAAATTGCCTGTTTTGAGCAACACCCCCAGGCAAGTGCTGATAAAGGGTTAAACTGAGCAACGTGTTTTTCAGATGAGTAAAGTGAGAAGCCATCCAGAGCTGGCCGCAGAGTTTCCAGAGAGATGTGATATGGCCCTCGCAGGCTCGGTGGAGACAGGTGAGCTTGGCAGCTGTCCACGGGCAAATGGCAACAAAACTCCTGTTCTCCCACATCACAATAGCGCTCCGGAGATGATCTATAAAATTGTTAAAATGCTTTTATATCCTTTCAACTGCCCTGTAGAAAGGAGACTTGCAAAAGCAGTTTAAAATATTGCACTGTTGTTATTGGGACTGTGAGGTGAGCTGAAGGAGTGTTGAAATGTGTGTTTATTCTAACATCCCCCTGTGAAAGGGGGCTGGACTCCATGGTGACACGCCAGGACTGTTAGACAAAAAAAAAA
>VZTD01004601.1:424185-501446 GCA_013397725.1 Rhagologus leucostigma | reverse complement strand
AAAAAAAAAAAAAAGTCCTGCCACCAGCTCCAGTGAGGCACAGCAAGCCACAAAGTCACTCAACTCAACTCAAGTGTCCCTCCCTTCACCTTGAGCACCAGACTGGCTTTCAACACCTGTGGGCTGTTTGTGGATACTTTTGAGCCTCTGTTTGTGAGAGCTGGTGTTGCTTAAATACCTCTTTTTGCCTCAGTTGACTCCTGCTGCAGAAATGCCTTGTGGAGAAAGATCTCTGGAATGGCAGCAGGACAGATGAGGAGGGCTGGGTCATACTGGGGATTTGCCACATGCTGGGCAGATTCCTAATTCCCCTGAGAGCTTTTTTTTCCTGACATATTTTGCACACACAGACCACGAACAAAATTCATGTGTGGAAAACTCAGTTGGAGTAGCCACATGGTCCCCCCCAACTCCTGTCACTTTAGGCCAGAAAAATCCCTCCCCCTGGGTTTTGTCTATCTTTTTAATATGATTTCTGGAGGCTGGGAAAGCCAGTACCAATTATGTGCACAACACACTGACTTGAACTATTTCCAGAGGAGCAGCAGAAGGGGAGGATGGTCTGCTGGAGCACTGGAGTAAATCCATAAACCCACAAACAGACTCACATGCTGCCAAGTCAGTGAAGCTTTGTATGAAAAGCCTAACCCCATACATTACACGAAGTCGCTGTCACCTCCTGGAGGCTCTGCTCTGTCCCTCCCTGGCGCAGTCCTACCCGGGCTGCTGGACACGGCTGAGCTGGACAGCCTTGGTGCAGTTGTCTGCAGCACGTCTGGGCTGCTGGTACCAGGGATGCAGCACGAAATGGAGGAGGGAGAGGGGGCAGCCCAAGTTGTGCCACCAATCAAAATGTCATGGAGCAACAGCAAGTTCTGATTCTGGCTGAGCTGGATTGACTTTGGCTTCCTGTTTGCCTCACTGCAGTGCAGAAAGCTGTGAGGCCACAGGACAGCCCAAGGTGTCCTGGCAGGGGTGGAGGATGGAAGAGGCACTGTGTGGCTGAGCCCCATCCCCTGCTGTCAGAGCTGCTGCACGAGGGGGCTTGGTCCTGGGAGAGAAGGTATTGAGACCTCCCCTCCTTGCCACGCAGCCCTTATCCCACAGCAAACAGCCCAGACAAGCACGGACAACCCAGAACCACCGGAACCCAGCAGAACACAGGAGCTCAGCAAGAGCATCCCCAGGGGCTTTGCCTGGTGTTGTGATATTTTCCAGCTGACACTGCAAAGTCAACCCCATCTGTGGCCATGCAAACATTATATCCCAGCCCAGGGTTTCCAAACCACCAGAGGCCTGAGCTCAGCCCACTGAATACCCCTTCTCTAGCAGTGGCCCAGCTCTGTGCTCTTGGCTTTGTCACCACGCAGACCATTTCCTCTGTTTCCAGCCTTTGCTCCAGCTCCTGCTCCCCAGGTAGCTCCAATGAATCAGGATCCACTCTCTGCAGCTCTGATTTAAACACACCTGCCTGGAGGGTTTTAACACCAACTGCTTGGAAAAGAGTCGCTTGATAGGTAGGATTTATTTTGTATGGGTAGATGTGTGCATGTGAACCTTAGTCTGCCACGAGCTATTTCTACCTGTGTGTACTTGTTTCTGATACTCTCAGCTTGTTATTTGTGATAGGTCACCTAAGGTCAGTGTGTAGGAGAAAATGGTATTAATGTAGTAAAATCAGACATGATTTAGTTGAACTGGTGCAATCCATTTTATGGATGTTTCCATTTCTGACTCACGTGACATATAGATTTAGCTTAAGCTCGTTATACAGAAATTTGTGACATTTTCACATGTTGACCAGGTCTGTCACATGATGTTTCTTCTCATTCCAGATGGTGGACTGATTTGATTAGATTCTGTAAAGCCCATGATTAGCTTTTTATGCACATCTGGTCTTGTAGCTTCTCTCTGCCTACAGTTACACCCAATTATTCAAACTAATTGCCTATTGTACAGTTCGAAGCCTGAATTGTTTATTTTAGGAATCACTTTATTTTTTAGCATGTGGATTTATTGCTGCCCAGAGATTGCTGATTCTGGGAAGGGAAATCTTTCTCTACAGCACTGCATGCAAAACTGCCTCCCTCTCACCTTGCTTGTCCTGTTAGAGATATTTCACTGAGGTTGAATGCTGAATCCACTGAAAATTTTCTTCCCTTCAGCAAGGCCAGACAATGTCAGTGCTGACGTAGCCTGTCGGTAGCTGTGAGGAAGCCACTGGCCACAACAGCCACAGAGACTGGGACTGGCCTGGGGAGATTCCTCTTGTGCAAGGTGTGGCTCCAGCGCAGCCTCTGAGCCCGCTCCAACAAAGTGCTTATGGAGGTGTTAACTTGAAGCATGTGAAGAGTCTTCCCGAGTCCACCAAATATTTAAGTGCTTTGCTGGAGTGGAGCCAGAATGGTCAACAGTTTGCAGAATTATACCCTTAGAATAAGCTTTTGGAGTCTCCTAAGTACTCATACACACATATGCCCAGAGATATATCTATACCACCATTTTTCAAGTCTCTGAGGAGTAATAATTGTCATCTATCATGACATCGTTCTTGAAAATACTTTGGCATTCATATTAGCAGAGAACTAGCAGCTTGTGTCTCTTAAACAACAGGAGGGCTTTGATGAACAGGATCCCATTAGCTGGCTGGTTTTGGGATGAGTTGTAACAGATTTGGAATTGGCCTCAATTCTATGACAATGCTGCAGAAAAAAAAGCAGCACTGCCAGGTGGCACAGACACAGGGAAACACCTCACTGTGGGACATCAGTGTCCTGTAGCCAACTGCCAGCACTCCCTGGCCCAGCACTGAGCCTTGCTGGGCTCTGCTGAGGGTGCAAACAGAAACACCAGCTCCAGACCAGTAACATCGAAGGTCAGGTAAACAGGTACATGAGTAGAACCTAAGTAAGCTCCTCTTCCATGGCAGCCTGTTGTTCTGGCAGACCCAATTCTTCATGAACACCAAAAAAATATATGAACCACCAGACTGTCTTGTTTGACGTATTCTGTGTACCCCTTAGCAGATATCGGCTGTTTATTTTCATTCCATGAAACTTATCTAGATAATGCCACAATTTTCCAGGCCTCCCTTCCTTTATCCCACACATCCCCACCCATTCTTAGGTCAGGTGTTACAAGCTCTGTCGGCCTAGAGTATGGTAATCTTTATTTTAAGTATAGCTTCATTTATTTTGGTTTCCATCTACCTTTCCTGTTTAAATGAAAGCACAAAGGTCTATCCCTCTGCCCTGTGCTCCTGGGGTATTTCCTGCTTGTACCCTCTTGGTGAGCATTTTATTTTTGTATTTCCCATGCCACAGTTGCACTGATGAAGCTCCCCAGTAAGACCTGTATCTGTGGTTGCTGTTTCTGGTGTAAGATGTCGTTTGCTTAATTGCTAAGCAACTATCACAAGTTGAGCCCCGGCTTTCTAAAGCAGACCTGGTCAGCACACAGATCGTGTGTTACTGCTTTGGGGAAGGTGTGATTTATTTTTTTAAAATGAATCCTCGCTTCCCAAACAGATGAGGTTTGGCTGAAGATGTATCTATGTGCATATTGCCATGGCAGCTTTGGATGAAGCTGGCCAACTTCAGGCACGTTTGCCAGAGAGTCCTTACAGATAAAAAGTTCATACAGATTTCTGAAAGTTTGGCACTTGTGCAGAAGACAGACATCCAAATTAGTGCCTCTTTGAAGGAAGGGCAGAAGAGGAAGGTGAACTGTATTATTAGACCCCAGAGAATCCACACAGGATGCCCTGACCACAGGAAAAGCTTTATTCAGCTCTTGCCCCTTATTAGCCTCAGATAATCAACCACAAAATAGAGAGTCACAGGAAACCAGGCAGCATAATTTCTACTGCTCCCAGAAGTGCTTGTTTCTGGCTCAAGAAATTCAAGTGGTGCCACTCTTTGAGTGGACACAAGGGTAGCTTCGCACAGCTGCCATTCCACAGCAGCAGCACTCGGCCTCCGGCTGAGCTGGACTCTTGTGAGAGCTTGTCCCATTTCAGCTCTTTGCACATGCACCTGTCCATCTTTGTGTCTGCAGCCTGTGCTTTCTGATGTTTGGAATTTGTCCCCCCCCAGCAGGTGAATGAGACTTTGCAGAACTCTCTGTCTCCTGAGTCACACACATAAATGGATATTTTTATTGTTGCAGGACATTTTGTTCCTCACCCTCCTCCGGATCCTGCTCAGATCCTCCCTGTAATCTTGCCATCTCTCTCTGTGACACCGCTCCTCAGCCACACCCGGGATGACGCACTGCCATTTCTCAGCTCATTGCATTTTGTGGCTGCAAATCCTGCTGCAAAACCAGCGTGGAGACAAACAACAGACAAAAATAGAGCCAGGCCGGCCTCAAAGGTGGGTCTGCAGCCTCTGTGAGTCACCCTGCAATTTCACAATAAAGACACCTCGGAACTTATGCTCCAAGACGCTGATTAATTTAATTTTTAAATCTCTAAACAATACTGGACAGAGAGGAACAACAAAAAGAAAAAGCAGCGCTGAGTATTCAAATGGTGCCAAAGGAGCACTGAGAAAGCAGTGACCTTAAGCCTTTCACTAGATGGGTGTGATAGCTCAGCATTTTAGATGGGTGTGATGAACTTGGTGCTTGCATCTCACCGAACCCTTTGAAGAGATGGTATCAAGCCTTCTACGGTCTGATTGCTTTGCCTTCACTTCGGCCTGTTTGAGCTCAAATAAATCCCCTCCGTGAGAACAACATCTAACCACACCAGCCTCACGGCTAGATGGGGTTCACCAGTTCACCCTGGCAAGGGGGAGGTCACTTTGGACTGTTTCTTTTCAGCCTAGTCGCAAGAATAACTTGCTGATAGTGAACCCAGTGGGAGAATTCCCTTAATCCAGCCCTGCTGACCTGACATAGCTGATGGACTGTGTGTGCCAAGGTGACTTTCATACACTTTATCACTAAAGTGAAAAAGTACTTATGAAAGTACTAATGAAAAGTACTTATGAAAGTACTAAGTGTTGGTACACAACTGCCCTCCATTCACACACACACACACACACACACAGACACACACACACACACACAAAGCCCTGCTTCAAATTATCGGCCCATCTTTACTTATGGGTTGGCGAGAAAGGCAAAGCGAGAGGGAGAGAGGGAGTGTTGTTATTGGGAGGAGCACAGGCATTACAGTGATGGAGATTTAGATAGCGAGACATGTAGGCACTAGAAAAGTTCCAGGCAGTTCTTGTAGGACTTGACCAGGAGCTCAGAAACCCAAGATCCAGTCTACACCCCAGCCCAGCCTTTGTGCATTGAGGACAAGTCACTTCCTGGATGAGCCTTATCAATATTTGTTGATCACGTGGATCACATAATCTGTCATTTCTGTCTTTCTGACATGAAATCACTTGAAATTGGATAGGTTTCAGTCTTGGAACAAAACAGAAGACACAGACCAACAAAAAGTAAGAGCAATCTAATATGGGGGCTGAAATGTTGGCTATAGGAAGGAAGTAAGTTGTGTTGGAAAAAGATCAGACCCTGTTGGGAGAGGACAGGAGGAGAGAAGGTGGTGGTGGTACTTTGCCTTTCCTAGTGTTGGCTCTTTGAGGATTGACGTGGACATGGCAGAACAAGCCTGGAAGTGTGGCGTGCTGCTCATGCCAGGAAGAAAAAAGTGATCAGGAAGCAAAAGGATGATTGTCTGGAGATCAGAGGGCATCACTGGGAGGCCAGTGTCTCGGCCTCTATTTTCAGCTTACACCATTTTAGCCAAACCCTGTAGCCAGCCTATGGGCTGGTCTGTGTGCAGATTTGTGCTGCTGTCAGAAAAACTAAGCTCACAACAAGCCCTGGGCACTGGGGAGCCTGTCCTGAGCCCCCATTTTGCTGTGCCCAGTTTCAGTGAAAGCAATGCAGGAAACTTGGCAGAGGCTGACCCATGAGGGTCTTGGGAAGTGAGAGCTGGGCGTTTGCACCATGAGCTGTGGAACAGGTTAAATGAAAACTGCCCTCATTCCTTCTCTGCTCAGCATGGGACAAGTCCCTGGGGTTGCCTTTACACAACACACTCACTGAAACTCCCACAGCCTCTGAAGGTGTCGCAGGACTTTGCACAACGCTCACGAGGCGATTGGAGGGAGAAGCTGCAGAAGCACAGTGTGGTGTTACGTGTTTAAATAGCCAGGATTACAAAACACCATTGTTTCCTCATTAAAACACAGAAACCCAAAGCAAGTGAAATATTATCAGGCAGTGCTGATTGAGGGTGTAGCAGTTCTTGATTCTGACTGACTCAAACATGCTCTGCCGAACCCTTTGGTTTTAGCCTGTCTGGCTTATCTGTCATTTGATGGATTTTACTGGCTTGCCGGTGTAGTCCAGGCCTGATTAACAGCACTGCCACGCGTATTTTTAATGGGTTCTTGAAAAGTCATGGCAAGTGTGTGGACTTTGGACTGCCTCGTCCAGATTTGGGGCCACAGTGACCTGGTGCTGAGGGTGTCCGTCTGTCTGTTCAGTCACACCAAGCCACAGCATTTGATTCCAGATCAGCAAAACCCACAGGCATCGACGGTGCAGGAAAAACAACAACACAGCAAGAAACGATTCCTGGCTTGAGCTGGGATTGCTCAGCACCTGGCAGGGCCTGAGAGATGTGTGGGGTGGGACAGCACAAATCAGTAAATGAACAGGCTGTAGCTGCAGTACAGTGTGTGCAGGACAGCAGAAGAGGTTGCAGGGACAATGAACTCGGCTGGATTTGCCTTTTTATTCTTCCCAAGCTAGAGAATTTATTGCATAATATGTTCTGTAGCTAAAGAGATGTCCATGGGCATTTAAAGCACTGACTGAGAACAGAAGACTGAGCAAAGCAGATTTCCCAAATCCAGAATCTCAGCAGTGTCCATTTTCCATTTCTTTCGTGCTTGAAAAATAAGTGAGAATTTTGAAAAATCAGCATGGCTACATCCCCAGGGGAGACTCAAATAAAGCATTAATTAAAGCAAAGAAAGGGAGGTGTCTTATTTGAACTCTGCTGAGCTGGATGGATTACCTATGAGAGCTGGCAGTGACAGGACAGCTGTGTGAAGAAGCCCGTGGCAGAAGCATCGGTGTCTTACACAAACAACAGGAGACAGGGCGGGAGACGCAAAGCCATAATTGCCAGATAGATTTCTTCCTCATGAGGCACTTGCTAAGTCAGCAGAAACCTGCCTCAATTTTCTGTTGCAAGGCACTGTGCTGTTAATTAAGGGGAAAAAAAATAATTCAGCTATGCCTACAATCGCTTTTACAGCTCTTTAGCCTTATCCTGCAGGGAATACTGCCAGGGGAGACGATTATATACCATACATATATCTCTCTCTACCTATACACACACATATATATAAAGCTTTTCTCCTCCATGTTTCTTCTTTTTCATATATCATTGCAGAGAAAAAGTACAGCAATAAAAAGGGACGTGTATTAACATGAACATGGAGGTGTAGGAATATGAGAATGGCCTGGTGAGATTTCACTGTCCCAGCATTTAGTAGAACAATTTAAACCAGCGCTGCAGTTTAATTAAGATTTTGGGTTACTGGGTTTCTTGAGGTTCTAGAGGTAGAACTGGGAAGCCATGGAGATCTTTACGCAACTTTCTGCCACGAGGGAAAGCATATATTTTTCAGGTCAGAAAGCTAAAATCCATTAATAAAAGAGGAATAAGCAAAAATTCATTAATAAAATAGGTGACACTTATGACTACAGAGAACCCCATAGATTTAATTGCTTACAATAAGTAAATAGCTACATCTAGGTATAATAGAACTGTAGAAATTTTGAGGGTGGGAAAACACCTTCAAGGTCATCAAGTCCAACCTTTGATTTACTTTTACTCACCATGAGCTGTGACTTTGATCTACTGGCTCAGTATAATCTATATGTCTAAGCCATATTTAAAAATGCCTGGGTTATTTGCTGGAGCTGCCCCCAGCCTGGATCCCAGGGCCATGGATGCCTCCTCCTCCATGCTGAAGTGACCATTTTACTGCTTGAAGATTACGGAGCAGCAGAGGGAAAAAGCAAAAGCCCCAAGAAGAGGGTCTTATGCTGTGCTCCAGCTGAGGCACGGTGCACCCCGTAAAAAACAAATGGGGTTCCTCTCTCTTCTTTCCCTTACCTCTGGCACAGTCAGCTGAAATGTCCATGGTAAGGCACACAACTGCTTTTTTTTTCTAGGAATTTGAGCTAAGGTTTTAATTACTGTTAATAAGGATGTGGATTTTCTGTCCTGCAATAAGATTAAGAAAAAATTCTCCAGGCCCCCAGACTGTGCCAAGCCTGGGTAAAAACAAATAGTTTCTTTGCCATGCAATCTAATTTTCCCCTTTTATTATTTGCTAATGATCTGCAGAAGACAAAAGTCACTGTGAAATACATGATTCCTTCCCCTTTCATTTTGATAACACTGAAGAAACTCCATGCAAATTTTTGTTTGTTTTTGCTTATTATTCCTAAAAAAATCATCAAAATCAATACAATTTCTTGTAGCGCAGCAGATCCTGCAAATTTTGCCTGGGAAGGGACTTTTTGATGTAAGAGCTCCTGCCAGCTTTAATTCAGAGACTTGTGACTTAGCACATGCCAGAAGCACACGTTGTGTTGGGAGCCTCGGGAGCCTCGGGAGCCAGCCTGGCTCACGCGGATCGTGGAGAAGTCTGGGAGACAGGAGCTCTCTACTCCCCGAGCTGCTGGATGTCCTGGTAGGCGCACCAGGCCACAGCACCCTCATGGGCCGGTCCAAGGTGTCCACATGTCCTCTCCCCTGGCCAGAGCTCTGCAGAGCCTGCTGCTCTTTATCGCAGGCACGGAGTGGAAGTGGCTTGATTTGTAACACTTTTGTATGAAGTATTTGTGGACAACCAGCTCTTTAGGAAGCTCCCCTTTGCCCTGTTAGCTCCAGGTGGAGTCCCTTGTACATCTGCCCTGGGTGCAGGGCTTCCCCCAGTCTGGGGAAACCCTTACTTTCCCCTCCTCTCTGATTTTGTGGCACCCCTCTGGGGCACGGTGTTGCCCCACTAACCACCCTCGGGCTGTTTGGCTGCAGAGACATCCCTGCTGTTCTGGGGCTCTAGCCCTTCACCTCCACCCCCAGGCCTGGCAAGAGAGGCAGAGGGGAGCAGGACCCACGTGCACAAGGGGGTGATAGTGAAGGTCTGCGCACCTGTGGTGCCAGCCAAAACGCTGTGCCTTCCTCAGCCCTACTCAGCGTTTCCCAGGGCCTTCCCCAGGGACTCGCAGGGATTACTCAGCTCACGGTGGTTTCAGTGCCCTGCCCTGGGTCAGAGCAGGATTTTGGACATGGCTCTGTTTACCCACATCGCTTGGGCATGGCCAGTGAATGTGGCAATCTGAAACACTGTCTGAAAGCCAGACGCAGTGCTCGTGAGTGGATCTGCACGGGCAGCTGGGGAAGGTTAAATCCTCTTGTTAGCCACAGGGCAGCATGGTGTGGCACTTGGTACGTTAGGCAGAGCTGAGAGAGACTCCTGTAATGAAACCAAAAACTTTGCTGGCCCCCAAAGTCTGAATAGGTTCAAGAACCTTTCAGTTCTTGAGCAGATTTATAATTTCGAGGAGGAACCTCTAAAAACACCCTGGTATGTGCACGATTTTGAGCCTAGACTGGGCCACACTTGGCACTTTGGGAGTTTGCTTTGGATTTTTTGCATACAAATCCAAAACACAATGTAGACTCAGCAGGGAGGAACCAATGTAGACCAAAACTGCTGAGTTTTGCACAGCTCTAATTATAATCTCTTCACAGTCCTGGTTTTATTTATTATTGTTTGTACTGTGGTAGCAGCGTGGGGCTCCAACCAGCTCTGGGGCCGTGCTGTGGTAAAGGCAGGAGAAGGAGGCAGCATCCCCAGCCTGAAGAGTGTATAATCTAAATAAACAAAAAAGATAAAGAATGAGAGGAAGACATAAAGCACGTAAGCAGAGCGACTGGGGGGGAGGCGGTGCTGGCAAGACAACGCTTTTCTTTGTGTCTCTCTCACCCACACACAAAATTGTGTTTATTTATCCTGTAAACTCTTTGGGGTCAGGGCTGCATTTTCCAAAATGTGTAGGGCGATGGGATGCAAGAAATGTGTAGAGAAATGAAGGCGCTGAGGGCAGCAGCAGGAGATCAGCAGCCCGTGGGGCTGCCATGCCGGATTTCAGCAGCCAGGGTGGGAGCAGGAGGAAGGTGATGGGGAGGCAGGGACAGAGGAGGAGACTGACTGCCCTCCTTAGCTTGGGTCAGGTCAGAAAGCCCGCTGTGACAACCCGGGACAAGTCACCAGACCACTCCAGGCTGCAGATTCCTCTAGGGTTGAACAGAGCTAAAATGGCATAATTCTTCCTTGGTGTAAACTGCTTCGAGATACTCAGGTGAAAGGTGATAGAGGAATGCAAAGATTTGTTTTTCATAAACCTCTTCACTTATTCTTTTCACTGCCAAGGCAAGGCCTGAAGCCAGGAATTTTAGAGAAACATACTTCTCTCTAATTATATATATATATATATGAATATAAAAATATATTTATGAAAGAAGCCAAGGTGTATTTTTTCAAAATGAAGGCTTAAGTTAGATTTCCTAAATCTATATATAGGATCTTAAATGAACAGCCAGATTTAAAATCAGGACACTTCATTAAAACTGAGTTCAGGAGTCTAGCTATAAGTTCTCACTTGAAAATGTTTAGCCACAAGCTAGCTGGAAGTTTCATATCTTAAAAGAAGTTTTTAATGTCTGGTTTTGCTTTTTATTTTTTTCCTCTAGGATTTAGGCAAAGGTTTGGGCCAGTTATTTTATCCCAATTATTCACCATTCTGCAACTATTAATTAAAACAAACAGCTCTCTGAAGCTATTTCTCACAATGGGGAAGATTTATATCTTGAAACTGAAGCTTGTTTTTTCACTATTTTCTACACTGCGTAAACATCCAAGGTTGTTATTGCAGCAATCACCAACACAAGCTCTCAGAGCTCCTTGCCAGGCTTGTGATATTTATTGTTTGAAAAGCCCCAGCTCCTGGAGTGAAGTGATTAGATGAGAACCTCAGCTTTCAGTTAAAAAAAAAACAAACCAGAAAGTAATTTTGAGACAAATGGTAAACCATGAGCAGAAGGCAGAGTCAAGGGTCCAAACATCAGAAAGGAGAGCAAAAAGAGAAAACCCCACATGTAGTATTATTTTTTTAAAGCCTAAGGACACTTAAACCAACCTCCCCCTTATAATTTGGTAGAGGGGGGCTGACTCATGGCTTGTGGCTGCCGGGGCATGGCCGTGGCAGGGGTTACTCATCGCCTTGGAGTGCCCAGAGGTTTTTCCCCAAGGGGCTGCTCACCCTCTGCTGAGCTGCACATGTTTGTACTACCAGGTGCTGGGCTCCAGCCACTTCTATTTTCATTTAATTTTTTTCTTTTTGCTTTCAAACCAACTTTACTGAGGCATTCATTTATGAAAACATCCTGCGCAAGGAATTAGCACTGACTTGGCAAATAGAGACAATAGGTCAACTCCTGGTCCTTCCAAATCTGACAGGATCTCTTTAGCTTTCAAAAAAAAGAAGAAAACCAGAACTATTCAAAAGTCTTGGCTGCCAAATAGTCCGTAAGCCCATAACAATGTAAAGCAAGTGTAAATATTACATGATGAAAATGCATTTTTCAAAAAGCCCTCTTTTCTCAGCAGTTAGATTGGCTTTATATACAATGGGAAGATTCATTCCTGAAGGTAACTCAAGCCTATGAAACAAACCCCTACATATCATGGCCTAAAATATCTATTTTATACAATGCTTTTACCTTGTGAAAGCTCATTCAGCCTCCTGATTTATGAAGACTGTACTTCTCCCTGCTCTACTCTCCACAAACCCTCTGAGGAGAGGAGAAAAATAGAGAGAAGAAACCTGGCTAACTGCAGTGTTACTAAGGGGCATTAATATCAGAAAACCATTGCATCAGCTTTCAGTTAAACGCAAGGAGTGCCAGAAAAACACAAGCAGGATAAAAACAAGAATGTTTGTGCCCGGCAAAAGAGCACGTGGTGAAACCTTTTGTACACAAAAGGCAGGGTGGGTCCCAGATGAGGCAGGAGAGAGGAGTGTGGTCTTTTCAGCTTGCTGAATGTACAGCCCATAGCCATGTTGCAGTTTGTATGGTTTGCATTTATTCATTTACAGGGGTACAATTCCCACCTCTCTTCAGGCTGCAGTTAAACCTGATTTCTTCAGAGTGTGGCTTCAGGAATCAGGACAGCTACAGACCAGCAACAGATGCAGTCACAGCTCAGAGGAGAGATGAATCTCCCCTTGCAGGAGTGAATAGATGCCAGAATACTCTGAAATCCCCCTCTTTACCAGAGAACCTTGCATTATGGATGTGGCTCTCTACCAGGGCTCGGGTTATGCCTCAATAATGACCTGGTATTGTCCTTTCTGTTTCAGACGTACTTTGTGAGCTGGTGGAAGACAAATGTTGGACACACCAGTGCTGTCAGCTGCTCCAGCACTCTTCAGGAACGCCATTCTTCCTGTTGCTGCTGTTAACACAGCCACACACCCTGCCAATAAACCATGGCGAGAGCTGCCTAGCAGGTCATCCGCACTGCACAAGAGGGGGCAGTTTGCCAGCACCAGACAGCCACCAACCGTGGCTGTTCCAGGATGGCCAGATTCCCGAGGGAAATGGCAGCCCCTTCTGAACTGAGGTCTTGTCCCACTGAAGTCCTGGGGTTTCCCAAACTTTTGGACTCACAGCTGATGAACACAAAGCTGCAGCCTGATACAGTCCTACTGTTCTGGGTGTGCTGTTGTGGTCCAGAGCGAGCCAGCACTGGGGTGTCCACAGCTGGTGAAACCCAGGCCAAGTGTCTCTGCTCTGCCACGTCTCAGCCTGGGTGAGCTGCCGAGCACTGTTTTGTCAAGGTTACAAGGCAGGGCTGAAGTGGCCTCCAGCCAAATCATCGCCTACCCAGTGCTCACGTCCAGAGAGACGCACGAAGGCAAACAGCTGGAACTACTGGGCACTCGCTGTAAGGGAGGACACGACAAACCAGAGACTTCTCGCTTACTTTTGCAGAGAGATCAAGGGACAAAGGCAAGTATCCCACAGTAACTTGCTCAGTACAATGCTCGTGTCTGTGGGATGTGGCTTCACAGAAGAGCTCACCATCTAAGGCAGCCCAAAAAGGTTGGCACAACCGTACGATTAAACTCAAGCACTGCTCCAGACTTTGGAGGCTGAAACTTAAGAATGCCAGGCCCAGAAAAATTCTGCTGCAAAGACAAAGTCAAAGCAACTCAGGCGATTTGTAGATTGAAATGGAAATGCCCTCGCTGTACTGATTACTTAATGCCATTTTATTTCTTCCTTCCCTTTTGAAGAGAACTGTTGTGCGAACAAACAGCCTCAGTTTTCTTGTCGAAACTCCTGACGCCAGTGATCCTCCACTTCCATGCAAAGCAAAGCTATGTGGAAGTCATAGGGTCAATTTGTTTACCTCGCCTGTGGCAAGGCTTGGGTTCATCAGGTTAATTCCAGTAGTTGCTAAAAGGTCTTGAAATTTTTTCTCTGGTATCATATGGCTTTTGCTTTTTTTTTTTTTTCCCCAAAGCAGGGGGTAACCATGAACTGTTCAAAACATACCGAAGTAAACAACATTTTTCTGCATCAAGCTCATCCTGTGGATTAATTCATTTGCATTTCTGGCCCTTTCAAGTGAGGGGAAGTCATACAGATGTGAGCAGTCATTTAAGGGTTTTAAGGGTTATGGTTCACATCATCCAAAATTGATACCAGGACTACTCATTCACAGGAAAAGGAAAGATTATGGTGGACATACTGATGTTTTGGGAAAAATAGGGGATTTTTAATATTTAAAAAAAATATATATTTTACAGCTGCTATTATTTGTTTAAGTTCAAAGCCTCTGGCACATCCACACTGATCTGTTGTGAATTGCTTCTTTGTTTTTGGTGGTAGAAAAGTTGATTTCATATTGCTGATTCATCTACTGGGTTTGGATTACTCTTGTTATCCTTTCAGATAATGGACCATTGAGCCTGCAAACAAGTCTGCTGTCTGGTACCATCAGCTGATTTACATCAGATTTCTGAAATTGAGTAGTTCCAGTTCTTGGGGGTTGTGTGTATGAAGGAAAACTAAGAACTTCATGACAACCAGGAAAGCAAAACACTCTTTCAGTCAAGAACCAGCAAGTCTTAAATATTGCCAGAGTGAACTAGGCCTGTATACGGGAACGAGTTAATCCTGAGATAACTGTCAATAATTTGCCATTAACCATGGCTACTGATTCTTCAGCCTTGGCCTTAGGTGAAATTACTGTGAAAAAACCCCACAGTGGCAATAGCAACAGAGTGCAGTGTTTTCTGGCAGGCTCTGCGAGGCCCTTCAATGCAGGAAGCAATAGATTATAAACAACTTTTATTTTAATCCCTGCAGGACGCATTGTGAGAGTCCAAAAACAAGACCTGTTTTTCTCAACGCCCTTCAGAGAAAAAAAAAGTTCTTGATATCCCAATACAATATCAAAGAGATCAGCAAGTAAAGAAAAACTATCTGTTCCTGGCAAGACATCAGAACAGTTCCCACAAGTTTATAGTTGTCCAACTGATCATCAAAAAAAGAGTTTTGGTTGGGTTCAGGACTTTTGAGTGCCAAGAGGTGCTGTTGATTGTGAGACGCCTGGTATTTTCAAGTGTGCCAGCCAAAGGACTGTTGAGGGAACATAAATGGTCCTTACTATGTGAAATGTGCTATCTCTGGGCTATTTTTCGCATAAACTGGTCTTTCCGTGAGCAAAATGCTCCATGGCATGCTCAATGCAGGCAGCTATTGTGCACACAGAAGCTTCTATTTGCACGCCCTGCCATTCACCCAAAAAGTGTGCACAGATCTATTTCCTGTGAAAAAAACCCTAATATCCAATTCTTAGAAGTACACGAGTCCATCAATTTTTGCAGTGCTCACCATCAGCACATTACAAGGGTTTATTTTTTTAGGCAGGGACTTAAGGAAGGCAGCTTTTCCCTGGCACCAGTGGCTGGATATGGGGTTTTCTTTCTCTCCTTCTCTTTTCTTCTCTCGGTTCCCACCTCCTGCCTGTTCCCCAGGCCAGTGAGAAGGGGCTGATTGAGTGGCAGTGGCCAGGGGACAGCTGCAGGCTCCGTGCAGCTCTGGTCCCCCAGAAGGGAGGGACAAATGCAGCCACCCCAGGGTCTGTGGTTTGCTCGTAGCCATCGTGTGGGCTGGGCTGGGAGCTGGGCTTTCACACTGAATGAGGACTCAGAGAAAAGCAGCCAAAAGCAGGAAAAAGTCTTCTTGCTCTAAAGGAAACCTGCCTTTGGAAGGTCAGCTGCAAATGCTTCAGAGCTCCCAGACAGTCATGAGGTGAAGCTGTGCTGGGGAGGGCTCTGTGCTGAGCAGTGCTGCTGCCTGGGACAAACGCGGTGTCTCTGGGAGCACAAGCACAGGGATTTTGGCAAATCTTCCTCAGTGTCAGCTTAGGCTTTGACTCAGATGATGCTGTAAGGCCGTTTCCATCTTCACACACAGCCTTGCCATCCGATCTGAGTCATTTTACAGTCCATATCCACCCTTCTTACAGACTAGCAGAGTATATACTTCTCTAAGGTGACCAAAGTGGTCACTTGAATGCTGATAATTCCCCCAGATGGAAGGGAGTTCTGGAGACATCCCATTATCTTCTCACTACCTTCCTTCCTTCCCTCTTCCCCACCTGCTCCCCTCCTACCATCCCACAAGTTGTCAGGAGAGCACTTCAGTTCCCAGAAGCACAAAACAAATGCTGTCCTGGCAATGCACGGCTTTAATGAAACACCAGATGGGAGCTGGTGCTTGCACATGACTCTGCAGAGCTGCTGGAGGGACTGTAACACCTGGGCTTGCTCTGAAGGAAGCTCATTGTCACTGCAGGGTGCCCCATGCCCTCCTGCCTGTTCCCCACAAACCTTAGTCCTGGTCCTTGTCCCTCCAGAGCTGGAAGCTCGTGCTAGATGGTGTCTGTCCCCACAACTGCTTTGTGCACTCCGAGCTTCTGAGCCACCACCCAGCACAACCCACCCTAAATATGTCCCAGACGAAATATTGGCAGTGCCAGCATTCAAACCCTGTCACTTAAAGGTTGTGGTCCCACAGAAACGATGTCCTTGGAGGGGCTGCAGCCCTCCTCTCTTCAGGAGAGTGGAGATTTCGGAAAAGCTCAGCTCTGACAACAGGCAATGCTTACTTGAAGTGTTGCCAGCAGTTTGGCGAGTTATTAGCTTTGCAAAGCTCCTCAGCCATAGCTGCCCCGTCATCCTGCTCAACACAAATGTTCCTGTCATCTGTCACAGGGTCCTGCCATTTTGCTGCAGCAGAGGAAGCCCAGACTGTCGAGATAGGAACCGGACTTTGGCAGGAGATCTGTGTGAGAGCGGAGTGCAAAAAAATCCCGAGGTGGAAACAAGCCAGCAGGAAAATCACACTGCACTGAGAAAGCAGAGGTGCAAAATTTCTGAAAGCAAGGGGGCAAGCCCTCTTCAGTGTCTGCCCTTCCCAGAGTAAGGTGGTTTGCTGGGAAATCAGACCGTTTGTTGTGAAAGCCAGCTCCCAGTGGCCACTGCTGTTAGGCATGGCAGCGAGTTTTGGAAACGGCACGAAGCAAATTCCAGCTCTCGGAGCTGAGCACGGAGCTCTGCAGATTGCCGTGAATGCTGACCCTCAAAACTGATTTTAACTGTGCTTTGTCCTCAGAGGTTCCACCTGCATTCCTTGTGACCAAAATCCTGGGAGGAGAAATTCAGCTGGCGATTTTCACTAAACTGTTTCCTACGTCTTTGCAAAGAATGCCTTTGCAAGGGACTTGAAGAGATTTTGTTTTGCTGCACAATTTTTTTCATACATGCTAGTTATTTGAAATGGTAAATCACCCAGCTCTGGATATGCAATCTTAAAACAAAACAATAGAGGGGTTGAAAAATGTTTCTGTAAATGGTTTTCACTGAATTATACTGCTTAATGATTACACTTTTTAGTGATATAAAAGGTATTCAGAATTTTCCTCTTTCCTTTTTAAAGCAAAGTTAACACCTTAAATTTCCAGCCTTTGATTTTTTTAGAAGTCTTTTACTAAAAGTGTGTATATTTTAACCAAACCCTTTTCTAAGGAGTTAAAAATAAAGTTGATTTCAAGTTTTTATTAAAAAGGAAGAAAATTGATAAAGATAAGGGAACCCTCCCCACTCCACTGTTCCACTCATAATTGCCTTTGTATTTTAAATCAGCTCAGCAACAAGGGCAAATAAAAGCCTGAATCCCAAGCATCTGTGACTTAAACCAACAACATGGCATGACAAAGTGTGCAATTACACTAGATTTGCACACTTTATAGAGAGGCAAAAACTCCTGGCGCTTTGCTAGATCTTACAGGCTGGTAGAGGGGTCTGGGACACCTTGGGGTGACTGCTGGGAAGTTCCCAACCTCCCACCCACCTTGACGGGCCCAGGCACAAGTTACTTGCCTGGCCTTTCCACCCAGGCTTTAGCAACTGGCTACAGTTTTCCCACTGTTGTTCAGGATTTAAAATTCAGGACATTTTTATGTGCCTGACCAAATTCTGAATGTGACTCAATCCTCCCCCACCCCAGAGCTGTGTCCTCTGTAACAGGAATAATGTTTAGGATTCGATTCATAGTCCACCAGGCGAGTACAATCAAAGTGACTCGGCAGGGTGTGGGGGGGAACAAAAAACAAAGGGAAAAATCCCAAACAAGCCACTCCTTCCCCCCCTCCCCAGCCCTTTCCTGGTACAGAACAGAATGTCTCGTACTCCATTCAGCTGGCCTGGCTGCAATGGTTTTGTGCACAGGTACAGTGACCTGCTGCTGCTGAACAATCAGGGGAGGCCCTGTGGTTCTGGGGATGAAATTCCCTGAGGTAGGGTGGATGGAGGTGTTTCCCTGGGTCAGCCCAGGGTGACAGCTCCTCTCTGTCCCTGTCCTGCCAAGATGTGCATGCTCTGCGTGTGTGTGTATTTCTAGGGAAGTATTAAAAAAAAAAAAAAGAAAAAAAAAGGAAGAAACATTTTCAGGGACTGCACAGAAACCGCTGCAGGAGTTGCTAGAGCAGTGTGCATACGCTCGAGAGGAATCCCTTTCAGTTCCTCTTTTCTTCAGCTTTATTTAAAAAGGGTTTGAAGGCTGGTTTAATTACGAAAACCAGCTCTCTAGACACCAAACAAAACGGCAGCCTAGCCTAAGTTGGCACCAGGACAGATGCATATTTTGCTCCCTTCTCCATGCCAATCGGCTGTAGCTCATCCAGTATGTCAATCCAAGTTGGCTGTCTGAAATCCAAGTTTAGTGGCCTGAAAATATCCCGGTCCGGCTTTGTTTCATGTGGTAAACAGCTTGCTCAGTTTATTTCTTCAACTTTCAAAACAAAAATCAACATACACCCTGCCCCCCAAAAACCCCCACATTACTACATATTTTGGTAATAGGCTCTCTTTGCATTTCACCCCACTGCAGGATTTCCCTTTTTTCCCCTCTGTATACACGGACCATGAAACGCTGGCAAAACACACTGCTTTTGAAAATCAGTGCCCGATTCTGCCGGGCACTGAGCTCTGGTGAATGGGCTCGAAGTTAAGACTGAAACAACCGAGTTCTGCAACAAAAATGTTTGAGGCTGTTTCGCACTTGCAGCTTTGCCAGCTCCTCCGAGCTGCCTGGCCATCTCCTGGATTCAGCTAAAATTGGATCTGGCCACCTGTGGGAGCAGGCAGGGCTCAGGGATGGTGGCTTTGCAAAGCTGGGTCTTTGTGGAGCCTGGTGGCTCCTTGGGGTTCAGCCCCCCCATCCTGTAAAGGTTTGCAGGACAATGTGCATCGGGCAAGAATAGCAGGCAGTAGCAGGGAGGGTTTATCGTGATTTAGCATTGATGCAAATTCCCTCCCCTCCCTTCCCCCTCTGCCATTTTAGTACAAATAAAGGGGCCCAGGCTCCCTAGTCAGCCAACAGGATCGGGACTGCCAAAAGAAAACAAACCCAGTGTGGGGAGGCTGCCCACAAAACACGGCTTAGTCAGTACTGCGGGGATGAGAAAAAACCAAACAGCCTCCCAAAGGCCAGGGATGGAGTATGGTTTCCTCGATAATTAAACTCAAGCAAGGACTCATCTCTCTGGGTTTCTTACTGCCTGTTTCCTCACGAAGGAAATTGGACATCTCTGAAAACCTGAAATTGGGTCTCCACTTGCCAGTTTTCTAAGGAGAAGCAACAGTTTTCCACAGGGTACAGCTAAACCCCGGGAGACGATTAACAAGTCACTCATCTATTTGCACCTTTCCAGATAGCTTTGCAATTGACCCAGTGTTTACCAATACATTTACGGGTCATTGAAGAAGAAAAAAAGAGAGATAGAATGTGAAGGGATGAAAGAGATATATAGCTTGGGAAAAAAAGGAGATTAAAAATGTCAGGACAGCTGGAGAAATCCCTAGGAAATCAAGAAATATCCCCAACTGTCACCTTTCTTCTTCCACCTTCCTAGTGAGAAGTTATATGGTCATCAAATAAGGCAAGAGCATGCCACCTTTTAATTACGATACTTACATGGGTGCTTTATATGGGTACTTCATATAGTGGAAATGCTGGGCAAATATTAACTTTGACTCTTTGGAATCTTTGGTTTAAAACAAGGAAGACTGGGAGGCGTGGGGGAGCAAACACTGGGAGAAGAGGCTCAGTTCCAGATTTTACCTCATCAGTGAGTCTGACTGCAGAAGAAGATGCCATTGAGCACGGAGGAGAATTCGGCTGTGCTGAGAGCACTGCAAGGCCATATGTTCTGTCCTGCCCCGTGCCTTCTGCCCCAGTGCAATCCCCGCTTTGTGTTTCCATCGAGAGACCATAAGAACAGAACCTGACTGCAGGCAGCCTCTGTCCCTCTTGGTCTGGGCTTTTCTGAATAGGCTTTTCCTCTTCCAAACTGCAAGGCAGGGACACAGGATGGGCACTGCCTCTATTCCAGAGCAGTGCTGATGTTAAACTCGGCAAGTTTGGTTAAAATCACCAGCAACAGGTGAGCAGCCCTGCCCTGCCCTGCCTGCGTGTGCTGGGATGGAGAGGCATGGATGCTGCGTGGCTTGGGAATATGCCACTCCATTCTCTGAAAACAGAGCATTTCTGAGACTCGTGTCATCCCTCCTGATGCCACACCGCAGTGGGTAGAGAGGGTTTTGGGGAGCAGGAGGGGAGGGCAGCCCAAGCAGCTCTGGGAGGCACCACACGGGCACAACCCAGCGCCCTGCCAAGCCCAACCGAGCCTGGGCAGCACGGGCAGGGTTAATCCTGACCACAGCACACACTTCCCCTTTCCCCTCTCCGGAAAGAAAATAACATATTTCCCGCAAGGGGATGATGACTTTGCAGTGCTCCGAGCGTCTCTCCCAGTGGCCAGGGGATTTTCTAGGCTGGGAAGCTTCAAAAGCCTGTGTTTTTGCACCAAAAGGCACTCTCAGTGTCTCCTGGGTTCAATTTCAATTGCTCCAGTGAGGAATACACAGATTCATCTGGCTTCTGTGCTAGCCCAACGAGATAAAGGCACAGAGGGTTATGCTCCCAAAGGGCAGGCACTTGTCCTGGAAATCACATTAGCACATGTAGACAGACACATGGGTGCATTGAGAAAATGCCTGGTTGCTGGATAAGTCTGGTGGAGCTTTTATCTCTTGGGAAAAACGATTCATATGATACGCTGCCTGCTGAAACTCATGGGCGTTTCATTTCTTTGCTGCTTCCCAGGAAAAAGAGCAGAAGCTCCTTTTAGGTATTTGAGGAGGAGGAGGAAGAGGAGAGGAGAAGCAGAAGAAAAAAGAAAGGAGAAAAGGAGGGTGGGCATTAACTGCTGGTGAATTCTTAGCACGGGGACTTGGTGTTATCTCACTGGAAGTGGAAATTCCATGCTCCCACCTTTGAGAGGGGGGATGGCGAAGGCTGAAGGAGCAGAGATCTCTCCGAGGTGAGCAGGGGGGTTGCTGTGTCACTGCCAGGCAGCCCCACTGACCCCTCAGGTCAGGCAGCCTGGCCTTGGAGGGCTGTCAGCCGGAGGGTGGCAATGGGAACCTGTCTCCTGGAGGACCATGAGACCCTTGGGGATACAGACCCATCTCCAGCTCAGGAACGTTTTGATACCAGAGGGAAGCAAAAGCAAAAGTCATTTGCTGCCCCGGGTGCAGCAATGCAGCTGTGTTTAACAGAGGCACACACATCCAGAGGACAGGGAGGATTGCCAGACCCAGGCTTTTTCTTTCTCAGCAATACCTGGCATTTTTTTTTTTCGTCTGGATGCTGTCCATCCACAAAGTCTGGCCCCCTTCTCTGCTCTCAAGTTTCCCCCCAGGATTTAGATCTTAACACCTCCGAATGCAACTTGGCTTCCTTCCTGGAAGGAGCAGGCCTGTGGGAAAGGGGTTGCACAATGGCAACACGTGGGTTCAGTGGGGACAACAGACCTGCAAACCTCTTCAAACCCAAAAGCAGAGGTGATTTGCCTTTATACAGGAGAGGCAACCCAGTGTCACCGGAGCAGCTTCCATTCCCAGAGCTGAAGGACTTGGGCTCCCTCTCTGTTTCACATCTGCACAGATGGAGAGGGCACAGTGTTGCTACTTCGTATAACAATGTCTTATTTGCACAGTAATCTCAGCTGTGGAAAGGAAATGTCTTCTCTGGCCCAAGTTGTGAGCTGTTAAAAATTTGGCAGATCCCATGCTGGAGGTGGCTGCATTTCAGTGGTGGGAAAAGTGATTTTCATATTGTTCTGGCATGGTTCTTGTAAACTGAACTTCTGTAACACTTCTCTTTGAGATCCATGGGAGTTTTTGCCTTCTCTAGGCCTGTAGTGCAGGACCATCAGTTTGTAAAACTGACTGAGAGGAATGCTATAATGAAGTTTGTTTGTCAGAGGTTTTCTTTTTGTCCTTCTGTTTCATTTCTCTTGAGATAATCAGAGTTGACTTTTGCATTTCACACTTGAATCTTTTTCAAAACTATCTGCCCTCAACAGGACACACTTGTACAGTTATGCCAGTGAAGCGTGTTTTTGATACATGTGCAGATGCAAATGATTGTTTTGTGATGACTGTCCTGTGTAAATGACAATGACTTTGCCTGCTAATGAGGTGTGCCACTGGGTGCCATTTAAAACCAGATTCTTTCCAAGGCTGAGGTGAACATTCAGCCTGAAAACTTCATGAACCAACTTCAGCAGCTCTTTTTCCCTGCTCCTGCACTTGTGGGCACTTTTTTCTGCCTGTCACGCTGTGGGCCCACGTAGCTGTGTGGCTACACAGGAAACGGATAGAGGAAACTGATGCAAGTTAAAGATAGTTCAGACAACAAAAATGGTTATTATTCAGCAGGATCTATTCCCTGACCTGCTCCACTGCACGGCCCCGTGAACAGTTGTGCTGGCACAGTGCACAAGGTGGTGCAAGGGTGGAACAACGCGGTCAAGGCTTCACAGAATCCCAGGATGGGTCAGGTGGAAGAGACCACAGTGGGTCATCTGGTCCCACCTCCCTGCTCCATCAGGGTCAGAGCACACAGCACAGGATTGTGTCCAGACAGTTCTGGAATATCTCCAGTGACGGAGACTCCACACCCTCTCTGGGCGATCTGCTTGGGGCTCGGGCGCTGCCCAGGGAAGAAGTTCTTTCTTCAGGTGGAACTTTCTGTACATCATTTTCTGCCCATTCCTCTTGTCCTACTGCTTGGCACCTCTAAGAAGAACCTGGTGCATCCTCTGGCCCCGCCCTGCAGATACTGACAGACATTGGTAAGACTGAAGCAGCTGCAGCCTGGGCTCCTTCTCTGATATTCCCATGTCTTATTTCTGATGATCTGTTTGCAGGGTCTTTTACAAGGAAAGATCTCACCCTCAGTGACTTAACGGAGGATCAGAAGCAAGCATGGACTCACCTAGACACATCTGAGGCTGCAGCTCAGGCAGTCCTCACGGTGATGCCCTGTTCTGGGCCCTCAACACAGTCTGGCAGAACAAGGGCAAACAAAGAGCAGCCTGTTTCCTCTGGCTTTTGCTTGTACAGCTTAAACCATCAATGCCATTAAGGACAGGCTGTAGTGGTGGCACACAGTAATTTCCCAGTTGGTGTGAGAGATCTACTGTACAACCCTGTAAGATCTCATGGCAAAACCATTTAGTTCGATCCACATTTTGCGCTGCATCTTGTCCCTCTTCTTATACAATTCCAGGGAGCAGCTGAGTGTTTGCTCACATAATAATACTTAAAAAAACCCAACAACCCCAAACCCAAAGGAAATTAAACCACAAACAACTATATTCAAAAAACAAAGGGTCTGGCCGCTGCCCAAGAAAACAAGGAAATTTAAAGATAAAGCAAAGTGTCCTTATTTCACCCTGTTGTGCCTGAGGACGGCTGGGGTTTCCAAAGAAGGCAAGACATGGCTTGTCCTGCTCTGCCAGGGAGTGGCCAGCAAAGCCAGGCCCTCCCAGCAGATGAGCTGGACTTATCCCCACTCCTTAATGGGAAAGTCATGCAGCAACGTTGAAACCCAGACGTTGGAATCTGAAAGACCTCTCAGCCACGTGTGCGGATGGGATGGATTAGGACTAAATGAGCCTGGACTCACTGACAGACGTGGAATAGGGCCAGGCTCAAATGGGATGAATGTCCCTCAAATCCACTGATGGGGTTAATATTTTGAAGGAGCAAGTGGGCCCTTTTTAATTTTTATTCTTTTATGATACCAGTTTTACTATCACAGTCGTCCAGAGAAGCTAACTCTTATCATTTCTATTCATAAGTCATCATTAATTTAGCAAAATCTATTTGATTTATTCTTGAATAATTTGAACAGCAAAGGATTTCCTCTATCCTCCTTCTGAGCTTACGTGGCCCTGGTGAATGTCTGTGCTTTCATTTTTGATAAAATTAAAAGGCATAGGCAGTGACCTGGAATGGGAAGATGTTCCAGACCATTGGGAAACAATGTACCAACCCCCACCCGTGACATCTGCATCCCTGTGAATGCTTCTTGCAGGTGCCTGTCCTGGGACAGGGTAAAATGCACACACCTGATTTTGATTTTCACGTTGCTCGCTGAAATCCCATTAAACAAATGAGCTGCATACTTTCTTCCTGTTCTTTTCTCACTGCCATGTTTAGACTCTGCTAATTCCCCTGCGCTCACTTGGACCCATCAATATTTTATGCCATGAAGTGAAAAGCCAGCAACAAAGACAGTCCTTTCAAACCTCCTATGTCTTAAAGACAGAAATTGCTTCCAAGTGGTCAGAACATTTTGCCAACTCTTCTTTTTGACAATGCCCTTTTCTAATCCAGGAATCAGAGGTGGATCCAGATCTTAGAGCTGACTTCATCTATAAGCACATTTCCTAGAGATAATGGGGTGCAAAAGCTACCTTCTCCTTGCAGCTGCATTGGCAGAACCAGCTGCCCTGAAATCCAAGCTTTTTGGCAGTTTCCAGGGGCACTGGAAACCTAGAGGCCATCTCTGAGGGAGCACTCATTGCTCTGGAATAACAAGCTGCCCCCAAGGTTGCCAGCCAAGAATACTGGGGAGCATCAACTCCCCAGCAGGCTGGAAACATGGGGAGCTGAACTGGGCCTCCCATGTCCCAGCTGACAGCCCTAATTTCAGACCTGCTGATTATTCTGGGGTCTGGCTTTCTTTTTTGACACACAGCATTTCAAAAGGTTTCAGTTTCAACTCAACATGAATGCGGGAAATTTGTGGAAGCTTGAAAAAGCTTGGTAGGATGGAAAAGCTCTTTCTCACCCATCTAAAGTCTTGTTTTCTTCTGGACGAGAGTAGGAGTTTTCAAGCTTATCTAAATTTTCCCAGTGGAAGTGAAGACTCCTGCCTAGTGAAGTAGTGAGAATAGCTTGCTCCTCTCAGTTATCTTTCGTTGAGCCTTCAGAAGTGGCACACAGTCTCCCTGAGCTGGATACTGTTCAGTGAGAGGGACAAATGCTGATATCCAGCATGGGCACTCCTGAGACACTCCTTTACTCTGCTCTTTGAAATGTCTCTATTGCCAGCTATTTAAAACTGCACCTTTTCTTATTCTGGCCCTGAGGAATTAGTACATCTGTTTCAGAGCCATTTGTGTGAAATACTGATGTCCAGACTCCTACTAGTTCTTACCAGCTGCTAAATAAGAACACCTTTTCCAGTGATTCCTAATTCACCGAAGCAGTGTAGTGCTGCCCAAGCCTTTTGGCAACTGGGCCCTTGTACACATTTTTCAGTAGCCAGGTCGCAGTGCAGGAAGCTGTTGGACAATTAGTTTGAACTGGATGCACTCACAGATAACGCTGCTAAAAAGTGCTTCCTCTTCCAAGGACTTGTGTCCTTTATGCCTGTTTGCTCGATAGTTTGCAGCATGGACTTTCTCCGAGGAAGCCTCCTTCCAAGCCCAGTCTCTGCGTGGAAGCTGGCACGGAGTCCCTGCTGTGGGTGACTCAGTGGGGAGCGTGCACAGCTCCGTGTTCCCAAACGTCAGCTCCTTGCCTGCCAGCAGCATCCCAGCTGCATTTCCCAGCGAGAGAAGGACTAACAGGATGGGCATCTGTCTCACGCTGACATTCATCAACCGCCTGGGAGGCACAGCTCCAGCGTGCAAAGGCTCTGCTTGAGCCAGGGCTGCAGCTCGCCTCCCCTGCGGCTCTGACTCACGGCACCGCCCCTGCAGCGGGGTGGTGGCTGTGAGCTCGGACGGGATTAGGCAGCACAGGTGGTACCACCTGCTGCAAAGCTGTCCTGCCCCAGCTCACTCCCCAGCGGCTCCCAGACGTGTAAGAGCCGGCTCAGTTGCTGAAGGGGAAGTGGCCAAGGGGACAATGGGCTCCTTGTAGCTGCTCAGCAGCATCACCGCCTTTGCCACTGGCTGGCGCTGGGCACAGCTCCTTGGGCTGGGTGCAAATGGGGCGAGCGGATCTGGGCTGTGCCCCTCTGGAAAGGTGTCGGGAATAGTCACAGGTTTGTGTGGATCTTCAGCACAGACTGAGGCTTTCTCTTTGCCATGAGATCCACGGGGATGTGAACGACTGCAGGCTCTGCCACAGCCACTGCAGGCTCTGCCACAGCCACTGCAGGTCAGTGGTTTACAGCTGCTGCTCTCTTTTATTCCTGTGCTTTCCTTGCTGTGCTTTCCACGCGTTTGGATGAAGTACCTAACTAGGCATGCTTCTTGAGGGAGAGCCTAACCTCTCTAGAATCAGGATGCTGCACCCTGACAGTGCTGCTACCTTTGCCTGCAGCCTATTTAAGCCAGTGGAGTCATCTATTGATAAAGCCACTGCCGAGTGTCCCTGTCACTGACACTGCTTACCACAGGACCCGTTTTGAGCAAGTGGAGTCCAGCACTGCCAGGTGACGCATCCAGAACCTGCAGCTCTACTGTCCTTAGCATCTTCTGTGTTGGTAGATGCGACTTGCATGTGGCATTTTTAAACAAATCCCATGTGGAGGCCCATCCAAATTCTGTGAGTCTCATTACACACCTCACCTCTGGGCACCCTCTCCTCTGCATCCCTCAAGCATACAAGAGGTGGGAGCTCCCAGACCAGATCCCCTGAACTGCACTGCAGAAGAATCTTGGTGTTCAGAGGATTGCTAGGGGAGCCTTTTGTTTGCATTCTGATGCAGCTTCTTTGTATTTTTTACCAGGGCCCCAATGTGCAGATAAATGCTGTGTGCTCCCCGGGCATGTGCTGTTCGGCTTTAACAGCCACTAAAGTGACTACAGAAATCAAAGTGGGTGTGACTTCCCCTACCCCATGCCACAGAGGTCACTGCCACAGCCACCTCTCTTCTTAGGGCAGGCCACACCACGAGCTTTGCCAGAAAGCCAGGCACCTGCAGACTGACCCCAAAGCAAAGCACAAAACCTGCTCTAGTACACCACTGACCTAATTTCTTGTCCTGTGCCATCCCACGGTGCCAAGATTACACATGGAAAACCAAGATTAAACTCTGCTTCTTGTGGCAAGGGCCCTTTGATAACTCCAGGAGGAAGTCTGTAGGGGAAGTACTGAGTGCAAGCACCTGAGAGCCCAGTCCAGCTCCAGGAAACTGAGAAGAAGGACTGATAAATTTACCCATATTTATAGCTTCAAGCTTCCTCTTTAATCAAAAGAAAGTTCAAGTGACTTTCACTCTACAGCCCCCAAATGACAAGACTTTTCTAGTTGTAGCTTGTCCTCACACACTGTAGATATGATTTGTATATGTAGTCCAAAGAAAGACAGGGTTTGAAATTTTTGGAGGGCAATGTATGTTCATTTACAAATTCCAGAGTATCCTTACCTGATGAGAATTCATTGTAATGCTACAGTCAGGAGGAGCAACTGGCACCATTTGTCAGAGTTCATGCTTCAAACAGTTCATTTGGGATCAATTTGATTTCAGGTAAGGTGGCTGAGAAAAAAGGAACTGTGTTCCCTGCAAGTCCATTTCTAAATACAAGGACATTCTGATCTACACATTTGTGTGAGTCTAGAGAGAGCTTCATCTTGTGGGGCTTTTGTTCAGTTTTCTTCATTTCCTGAGAGCACATCCTGCAACAAACACTCAAAACCTAAAAACCTGATTAAAGTGCCTAGATTCATTTACTTCCCTGAATGTCATGTGGTGGAAGGGCGAGACAGATTTTCTTGCCTCTGGCCTAGTCCACCCTTTCTGATCTGGAGATGTCGGCACTGCTAAAGCATCTTGGCTTGGCATTTGCTTTATCTGTTGTTTGCACAGATACTGCTCTGAACAGTACTTTATTTTTTGTGGTACCAGATGGCTGGATATTAAAGGAGGAAAACACTAGTGGAAGAGACATTTGTCTTTTCTGAAGAACAACAAACAGAGCTCAATGTTGACCTACAGCCTCCAGCTGTCTGATGGACTGGCTGCCCCAAGCTGCAGAATATCCATCCTTACTGGAGCCAACCTCCCAGCATTCCCACGCATTCCCACACTGGCATTCACACCCCACAGCTTGGTTCACTTCAGTGCTGATTCTTCAAATTACTCAAAAGTACCCAATGCAAAATAATGAAAATCATAACAGTATTTTCAGCCCTTGATTGAGCTGCTCAGCTTCTCCAGCTGGGGTATACAAGTTTTTGTACTTGTGTGTGCTGTAAGGTTTTCAAGAGTGTCACTAAATTGACAACAAGTGTCAATCCAGGAGGCAAGAGGAGGAAGAAAAGGTTTTGGCTGTCACACAACAGGTTTAATTGAACAGGAACAATGCATGACTTTTAAATGCTCATATCCTTAACGCTGCATTGACATATTAATGATTCTTTAATACATTAAAGTTAAAAGATTCCTTAAAGCTCCAGCCATCCCTCTGCTGTCTTAAAACCACAAGAAGTCAGGAAAGGGAAACTTTAAGTTATGCATCTTAATATGGTTTATGTTGCACACCTGATAGCAATCAGTTTTAAAATGTTAACCATTAGTACTTTTAAATTATCTTTTATTATTTAATCTATTTTTCATTATTCATTGTTTATTATACTTTAAAATTATTATTTATTTTTATTATTTATTCCATTAGAACCTGGGAATCTCCTGGAATCAGCTGCCAAGCCTTTCACATCTGAAGGACCTCACTAGGACCCCGTCCTTCATCAGAAGCAGCAGCCCAGGAGTGCAGCGACAGGCTGGTTGTGCAAACCCCAGTGGCTGGGGCACCCACTGAGGAGAGGTCAGTTTTCTCCTTTGCCCAAGGGATGCAGACTCACATCTCTAGTGGTGGCTGCTCTCACAGCTGGGAAAGAAACTGTGCCCCCACTGACTCCAGCTAAATGCATCTTTCATTGCTGGGAGTCACGTGCAGTAGGCCGAGTAGGAAGGCTGGGAATGACCTGCCCCTCTCAGGACAGCTCAAGGAGTTTGACACATGGAGGGGAGAAATCTGTGTCTGGCTCCCCAGTTCCAGAAGCTGGTCAGACCCCCTGCACTCCCCAGAGGAATGCAGGCATTGTTGAAGCAGGAGTCACGCCACCCTGTCACCCTCTGGACTCAGAAGGAAAGCCACCCTGACCACAGCGTCTCATACAGAGCATCATTCAAGGGGCTGCTCAGAGATGGCTGAATGAATCGAGCCATTTGTGTGAAATCTGTAGAAAAATGCCACGTCTGTGGTCATGATAGGGCCTAGGATCGAGGCAGGCACTGAGCAGCACAGTCCAGGGGCACTGCTGGTCACACCCTGAAGCACAGACTTAAGTACATTTGTACACTTCCGTGGACAGAGCTATGGGTGCTGGGGATGAGTGTTGAGAGGAAGGTGCTAAAGTCTTATTTTGGGTGCCTAAAGCCTCATATAGTTGTAGACATGCCTACAAAAAGCCCATTTACATCCACAGCAATGCCTTTGCAATGATAAGGAGAGGCTGCCAGTGCTACACTAACCAAGGCTGGGGCCAGAGTGCTGTGTCACAGGAAGGAGCCCGAGAGAGAGGACTGGAATGACACTCCCTGCCTTCCCTGGGACATTCCCAGCAGGCAGCTAGAATGCACAGAATTCTCCAGCCTGTCTCCACCTGGCTGAACACACTTAAGGGAGTGGGGACAGGGGTGACAAGTCCCTGCCCAGCACAGCAGATATGTCTCCTTCGTGACTGCCCCACCTCCCCACCTAACACGTCCCAAAACCCACAGGTAATTGATAATTTCCTATTCAAGTAACAGGATAAAACTGCTTATTTTATGTGTGTGTGTTGCAGAGGGAAGGTTTGGTTTCATTAATACTTTTCTACTGCTGGTGTGTTCACACTTGAGTTGCTTCAAAGCGCTCCTGCCTGTTCCCTTGGATGACAGAGGCCATCACAAGGTGCCCTTGCACAGTAGGTGACAGTGGAACTGAGCAGTGACAACGACAGTGGTCCTCTGGTATGGAGGTGTCAGCCTATGTGCCGCCTCAAAACTGCTTCCAGAAAGGAAAAAAGACTGGTTATTGGTCATGGGAGACTCTCCGGAGGGAACAGAAGGGCCCTTGTGCAAAATGGACCCACTTGGTGGGGATGTGTGCTGTCTCCCTGAGGCCCAGGTTAAAGATGTGAAGATAATGAAGATGAATCTTCCCAACCCTGGTGTAGCCCTCAGACTGCTATTCATTACTGATGTTCCAGCTGGACAACAGTGAAGCTCCTACAAGAAGCTTGAGGTCAGTCAAGAGACTTCAGGGCCTTGGGATGACTGGTTAAGGGATCTGGAGTGTAAACAGTGCTCCTCTCTGTCTTCTGGTGGCAGACAATGAGAGAAGAAACAGGAAGACCCTGCAGATCAATACCTGGCTTTGAGTCTGGTGTCAGTGGCAGAATTTTGGGTTTTTGGATTGTAGAATAATAGTTGGAAAAGATGCCTCAGATCATGGTAGCCATGCCCTGGCTTATCTCTAGCAGGTCCGGTTTTATCCCTTTCTCCCTTCAAGTCTAGTGCAAAGCTCTTTCCGTCAGCAGTGCTAACTCCTGAACAAAGATCCTTTTCCCTCTCTAAGGCAGATGGGCCCAGCCTGTCACCAGCAGGCGACATCTCACTCTCTAAACTACCTAAGGAGAGGTGGGGTCGGGCTCTTCTCCCAGGTAACAAGTGACAGGACAAGAGGAAACACCAGGGGAGGTTTAGACTGGATATCGGGAAAAAGCTATTCACTGCAAGGGTTGTCAAGCACTGAAAGAGTGGTCAGGCATCGGAATAAGTTGCCCAGGGAGGTGGTGGAGTCACAAGAGGTGTCTGGATGTGGCACCTGGGGACATGGTTTCGGGGTGGTTATGGTGGTGCTGGTTAATGGTTGGAGCAGGTGATTTTGAAGGTCTCTTCCACAATGATGATCCTGTGGGATCACCCCAGGATCAAATCCTACTTGCTGCAGGACAATCCAGCACTTGCCCAGGAATGCAGGCAGTAAATGCAGAGCACTGTGTTTAACCAAAATTAAGGAGCTGCTGTAGACATGCTGATATATCCAGCCACTAATACGGGATAAATTCGGTGTAATGCCTTGTAAAAATCTGTTTGTCACTTCCAGATGCTGGTGCTTGTAGCTGGTTACTGAGCTTGGGGGGCTCAGATGTAAGTAATTAACGTTCTGGCCCTGTTAACATTCCACTTTCTTCCATTCTGATGAAGCGTCCCATTGTAAAGCAGACAACAATGAAAAGCATGTCCATTTTCAAATTGTTTAAATATATTAATCATACAGGCCGGGGTGGATTTTCATTAATCATTTTTAAAGTTGTGTATGGGGGGAGGGATTAGCTGACAGAACTGTGCAATGTCACTGCCAAAAGCCCTGACTCTTTTGGTAACTGTGTATGAAATTAGAGGAAAAAAAACATCTTCAGCTTAGTGACCAGACCAAAATATATTTTTACAGCTGCCAAGGTTCTCACTGCAGATATAAACCAGAATCTAAAGGGATCCTGTGTATGTGTGTGCTGCACTATGACATCCTACTTCCAACAGCACTGGCATTAGTTTGGTTGGAGGCTGAGTGGCGGAAGGGGCGGGCAAGGGCTTGGCAGCAGCTGCACCCTGGCCAGCACTGTGTTATACACCCAAACAAAATCATTTAGGGAGACAAGGTTCATGCCACGAGTTGCTGTTGTATTTTGAGTGTGTGTAATGGCTCCGGAGGGGCCGGGTTTGCCTCTGTGTCCCTCAGGTGCGGGGCTGTGAGGAGATGCTGCTCCTGGGAGCAAGGGCAGACACAGAATCACAGAATCACAGAATTAACTGGGTTGGAAAAGACCTTTGAGATCACCAACCTGTGACCCAACACCACCCTGTCACCCACTGACACCACTGAGTGCCACATCCAGTCTTTTCTGCAACACCTCCAGGGACGGTGACTCCATCGCCTCCCCGGGCAGCTCACTCCAATGCCCAGTCACCCCTTCTGCGAGGAAATTCCTCATAATGTCCAGCCTAAACCTCCACTGGTGAAGCTTAAGGCTGTGTCCTCTTGTCCTATTGCCTGGGAGCCACTGTGGTCTCTCAGCATCTGCCTCCCCCTTCCCACCTCAGCCTGGCAGCGCAGTCACCTCAAAGGACAGGTGAGCTCTGCTGCAGTAATCACCCCTCTAGGCTGTGACACCTTTTAAGCAGCCTCTTCCATCCCCCACAGTGCCCCAAGAACAGCCTTTACTTGATCAGAAGATGAACAAGCAGTCAGGAGCTCAGGCACAGGATGAAACTGAGTCTCAGCACTCGGCTGGTGGCTGGTGCAGCTACAGGGAAACACTGCAGAACTGGAACTCAGCACAGAGAGATCTGTGCTTGTGCTTTTGCCATGTTTTCTTTTAAGTTCACTTAGTACTTCTATTGCATGAGCTCTGAAGATCTAATGTCATAATTCGTAAGTACCATAATGCTGTTTCCACATAGAGGTTTTCAGCAAGTTTTGCAAATAAACCAACGGCTTCATGACGTGTATTAAATTCATCCTGAACAAGACGACGATACCTGAGCAAAACAAAGTACAAAATAAAGGAATAGCCACAGATTGTAAATCACAGTTCCTAAATTGCGGAGAATAAATCACAATTTATAAATCAGGTATTATAAATCTCAATTGCCCTTCAAAATCTCCCACCCAGACTTTTGAATTTCTTTTCTGATGCTGATGGCCTAATCCATGTCCAAGTTATCACTTGGCACTTGCAATAAATTCTTTATATGAATGCAAAAAAATATTAGTTTGTTCTATTAATTATGTTAGAAAATGCTGGGCAACATTTGAAACATATCCTCTCAGATGACTGGAAATCAGATGTAGCCCTGTTTTCTCACATTCTCTTTCTCCCACTTTTAACAAAAAAGTGCAAAGAAACATGAAATGGGTCTGGAAGGGCAACTAGTTTTGTAACATTTTCCTGGAGAATGGAATAATTTGGATTTTTTTGCTTCAGACTAAATCTGAAGCACATTTGAAAAATGAGGAAGAGTCTTATGTCTGAAATCTTCAAGGAATATTAAGGCTAAGAGGCCAAATGTCTGCCTCAGAGACGCTCTGAAGGATGCACACTGGCTAAATGATGTCCAGCCTTTGAAAACCTGGATATGCTCCAGCTTGGGGCTTGGAGAAAAGGGCCTTAATGAGCCTCCAGTATCTGCATCATTGTTCAACAGAACATCTCGGGCTGGGTGAAAGATGGATGCAATTTGTGAGGGTCTAAACCTAAGGCAGCAGCTCCTGCCCTTATTTGCACTGCTTCAAAGACTTCCTGTGAAGTCTGGGAGATCAAGGAAAAGGGAAAGATCAAGGAGAAGGGAATGAACTGTCTCAGCCTGACCTGCCCTTTGGCCAGGCTGTCTGGGGAGGTGGCGTGGGGGAGCTTTTAAACCATTCTGCTCCCCAACCCAGTGACCTTGGGCTCAGGAGAGGCTGGGATTGCCTCTGCCTTTGGCCACATCATCATCTGTGTCATCATCTGGACCTGAGGGTTTGGGTGGCCACACGCTGCTGCTGCTGGGCAGTTCCACTATTACCCTCCACACTTAAAAAGGGAAATGTACTTGAAGGTTTTCCTCTTTTTTCACTCCCTTGGCTGGAAGAGAATGCCCAGCTGCTGAAAGAAAACATAAGGCAGGATGCAGGAGTGAGAAATAACTTGGAAGGACTCAGTTTAGGTCAAGTTTCTGGAAACCCACAGCTCTATCAATTTGCAAACTGTGAATGAGGAAAAAAAATGTCGTTTGTAGTCCATGCCCCCCTCGACTCTCTGCAGTCTGTAAAATGTGTTTTTAATCCCAAAAAGCCTCACCACTGCTGGCAGTCCCAGCTCTGCTCCTGCTGCCAGGGGAAAAATGGGGGAGAAGATGTAAAGTGAATGAATGGCATAGGAAATTTTAGCGAAATATTCTGAAAAATGATTAGCTAGAACACACTGCACAGATTCAGCAAACACCTAACATTCCCATCAGGTTGGGTTTGATGATGAGAGGGTCACCTTGAGAAGTGACAGATTAAACAATCTTATAAAGTCCTAAGAGAATTTTAGAAAGTATTATTTAGCCTTGGTGAAGACAAACAGGGAAACAAAAAAGTCAGCTCTGCTCATGTCTCAGGACAGCCTTGCCTCCAAGAGTGCCCTGTTCCTGGCTACCTTAAATGTCTTTGGACTGTGCTTTGTTTCTTGTTTCCATTTTGCTTCACAATTGCCCTCAAAGTGAAAAGTACTTCAGATAAAACAGGAAAAACTGATTAGCAACTTCTACCAAGTGTGCAAGATCCAGCCTCCTGAAGTGAGACCAAGCCAAGAAACGTAATGGAAATTTTGACTGCGTTTCAAGATGGTTATTGTCACAACTTCAAAGCTACTCAACCAGTTTTCTGCATACTCAATCTGGTTTTAGCATTTCACCAGTACACTCAAAGTCTATTGCCTGTATGTCCAACCATCACAATAAACATGTAGTGTTGCTGTTGGCATCTAGGGCCCAGCTATGCATCTGCTTGTTTGCTTTTGGAAGCACAAGTAAGCCATGCCAGTTTTCCTGATACTCAAAAATAAACAGAAGGGAAAATTTTAATTTAGTAAAATTTGGTCGTGAGGGTCATGAACAACTGAAAAGCTGTGCTCATGGGTGATAGGATGGAAATTGCATTCATGATTTGCTGGTGTGCAGCCACAATAACACATCATGGATTGGCTTTGATGGAAGATGCAAGTCTGTTACTCCAATGGATTCTGTGGGAATGACAAAAAACCTTCTCTCAGATGGGGAAGGATCACCAGCATCCTTTCTGAACACCACTGGCCCTCTAAGCTAAACACACCTCTAGTCTAACATTTTTTATGCAGCTGTGGAAAATAATGGAAGTGAAGGTTCATGGCCAAAATCCCCATCCTGCCCTGGGAAAGCATTTTAAGAAAGCTCACTATCCATGGGCAACACTGACTGGAATCCTGTCATAAGATGAAGTCTGAGCTTATGATAGCCCCAGATGTGCCAGGCCTCCTGAAAAGAAAATGCCAGAGAAGGCGTGTTCTGTTTCCATTAGGCTGGAAAGCACAAGAGTGAATTATCCTGTACAGAGCTGTGCTGCTTCTGGTACCCAAACCAGTTCATCTAAAGCCAGCGTGGCCCTCTCTGCCTTCTTCTGGCCCTGACAGTCCCTTTGGGTCCTCCTTAAATGAACAAGGAAATCAGTCTCGAGGTTCTCAATCCAGATTTCCCTTCCACGAGGTGAAAAGATAAAGCTGTTGACATCAGGTAGGCTGCATTTATTTTGCTACTTTATTTTATTTTATTTTATTTTATTTTATTTTATTTTATTTTATTTTATTTTATTTTATTTTATTTTATTTTATTCATTTCATTTTATTGAAGGAGGGCTAGCACAGGGCGGGGGCTATTCTGCAAGCAGAGGACAAAGGCAGTGTGTGCCTGTCACAGGGCAGCACCAGCCCTGCAGCCCTGGTGGTGCTTTGTGCCATCAGGGAGAAGCCAGAGAGGTCTTGTTCCCATTTGGCCTTAGGAAGAAAGGTTAAATCGCCCCTGTTTTTGCCAGCTGGGGAGGCACTGAGCCAACAGAAAATTGGGAGGGGAAGCAGGACAACCAGCTTTTGGGAGTGGGAGGGGAGAGAGGCTGCCAGGCCTTGCTGTTTGTGTTTCTATTTCTGTTTTAAGTTCTGTTTAGAAATAAAACACATTGCTGCACCTCTGCAAACTGCTGCATTTTCTAAGCCAGCCCAGAAACACAGCCTACGATCTCATGGCAGCAAAGTCTGGGGGCACACGTAGGAATAGAAAGGCAAAAGATGACAAGCTGTGGTCTCAGCAGCTCCTTGTGCTGGCAGGAGCAAATCTCTGCATAAAAGCAGAGCTAGGAAAACATCCATCTGATACCCCTTCCAAACTGCAGCTCAACTCAGTCACAGCTCTGTTTTTCAAGCTCAGCTCCTTTGTTCCAGCCCCACTACTGCTTGTTTTTCAGATCGACTCTTTGCTGCAGGAATTTTGCTTTTAATTTCCCAGGCAGCTGGAGTTTATTAAATGTGATTTTCCGGAGCAGTATTTTATATCAGTACCCGATAATGGCTCACCTGTAAACACCCTCTCTAACGAGCACCTTTGGGCGCCCCTGGCTGTGGTTGGCACAGGGGGGGATGCCGGGTAACAAGTTTAAGCCCCAACTTTCTTCAGTGCATTTTTCCCCTGCTTCCTAATCTCTCCTGACATAATGTTGAAAGTTATTACTTAGCTGCATAAAGAAAACCATCTGTCAATTATTTACCTGCTCACATGTGGGACCGGGTACCCAGAAGCTGTTAGTGCAAGCCAAGGCAACCGCTGCCCAGCTTCTGAGAGAGCAAAAATCCTTTTTTAGTCCTCTGATTCAATCATCTACGTAGGTAAGTCAGTAAAAAAAATCTGTTCTCACTCAGAGAACAACTGAGACTCCAAACACCATTTTTGACATCGAAGTCACAGCTGAGGAGCCTTTCAACTTCGCTTGAGCGCATCTGGAAAATGAGATTTTTAGCAGCTGTAAGTAAGTATTTAAGTGCACATCTAGCTGAAGAGATGTGTGGAGGTTGTTCACGCTCATCTGTGAAGCATATCCTCATGCTGTGTATTAAAAATGCAACACCTGAGCTCCAGTCAGCATCCAGGGCGCTCCTGTCAGAAATGACAACATTCACTGCTTCTCCAGTTTCCCTGTCATGGAAACTGGACTTTTCAGAAGCACTTGGTATCTGCTGGAGCCTGGTCCTGTCGCTATCAGTTTAACAACAATTTCAGTTGAGCTAGACTGAATAGAGGGCTTTGGCTATGTGTGCCTTGACTAAAATGCCCATTTTTTTGCCTTGCATCCTGCGAATAACAGAAAATTGTACCAAAGGTTTTGTGAGACTGCTCGAGAAGAGCATCTGGGAAAAAAGTCACTCTTGAAGAAACTCATGACCTGTAGGCAGACTTTTGCTTATGTTACTCCACAGTAGATATTTTCTGCTGTGGTTAGCAGAATCACTTGAGGTCTGTGGATTTGTTATTAGCCTCTCTGGAGCTTAAAAGGAGAAAAACAGGACTTCTTTTGGGCTTGTGTGCTTGACTTTGCTGTAGCATAGTCTTCAGTGGACACTGCCCCCCTGGGTCCACAGAATTGGAAAAAAGCCTGAAAGCCAGCATTTAAGAGAATCCTTGCATAAAATCAAAAGATATCTTTTGGTAAACAAAGATTCTGCCATTTAAAAATCTGGCTTGTGTTGTTAATGTTTTCATTGTTCTTATAATTTTTTTTTCTTCTGGTGATTTCCAAGGAGAGGCTGGCAGTTCTGAAACAGAGTTGTCTAGATGGGTCTTTACTGACACCCTGAATCCAAGCTGGGTAAAGCTGGTCGGGCTGGTGGGGGTGCCTCAGCTGAGATTTACTAAAAGAAAAAAAAGGCTAATTCCCAAGGAATTTATGCTATATACCAGCAGCAATAGTGCCAGACCTGGGGAGGGTTAAAATACTCGCTAATAGATAATACCAGGCATATGTTACTCACTTCCCTGTAGAAGGACTGAAAGCTTCAGAAAGATGTTTTTCCTCCAAGTCTCCAAACTGGACTGAATAATAGAACTGTTTCCTTGAATTATACACTCACAAATCATAGCAGTTATAACCTGAACTCCCAGAAAAAACGTTCTAAAGATTTTGTAGAAGATAAACTGGGATTACATTTGCTGTAAATAGCCAGCACTCACGGAGCAGTGTGTCAGCTACTGGAATAACTGTGCCTTAACTTTGCAGATGATCTGCTATTTGTGGGTGCTCCATCTTTTCAAGAATAAAAGGAAGAGGGAAACACACTCGGTGTTGGTTACAGTGAGATCAGTCAGGTCAGTGCTGAGCATTTTCAGAAGTCCCAGACAATGGAAGCTAAACTGCTTGTTGTGCTGGCTGGATAGGAAAAATGTGGAATCTGTAGAAGCCAGAAGCAAAATGGCCAGCTTAAGGCAGCATTATCAGCAGCTGTTTTTTGGTCTTAAATAGAAAGTGCTTTTTAAGGAGGTCTGTTGGGAATACTCCTACAACTAAGTGAGCCCACGGCAGCACGCTGCTGATGACTCAGTAAATGGAGATGGAGCAGAGTTGAATGGTTCCCAAAGGAGTTGCCATATTTCTTTCCAGGATTTCTTGGACAGGGCTATATGTCTGAGCTGTTTGTGATGCCTTCATAATAAGTATGGCCCTTGAGACAGGGTATGCTCACGCTGCTCCAACGCTTCGATGTGTGCGGTGTGTCCAAGGCACTGGGAACACCTCGGGCTGTCCCTGTACCCAGCACCCAGGGCCAGCCCTGGCACCCGACCAGCCCTGCTGTGAAAAGCAGCACGGGGCTGGGGCTGTTTGGGCCAGCTCTTGTCCTCCCAGACAATGCATGGGTACGGAAACACTTCTGTGTTGGGAGGCGCCACAGGATGAGTGGGAACTGTGCTGGGCTGGCTGTGTTTCATGTTAAAAACAGGATCCCCGTGCACATGCTGCAGAGCTGAGCTAGGATGCCTTTTGCTGCCCTACAGGGGGCCTGTCTGAGACGTGCACAGGGGGATGTCCCAGGGAGTTGCACAAAATCTCCAGATTTTCCCTAGACAGAGACAGAAAACTGGGAAAATTTGCATAAAGGATATTTCAGGATTTATAACTTCCTTTCAGCAATGTTTGAACAATTTTGCCAGCATTCAGTGTTTCTGTTGCATACAAGATGCTGCACAGTCAATGCAGCAATGAAGAAATCACTGCTTCTCTACAACTTCAGCATAAACTCAATTTACAGCTCACAGTCCAAGGATGCTGAGACCTAGCCATAGATGAAAGTGTGTTCTAGATCCTCCTCTCTTTGGTTCTTAAAACCACCTCTTCCATTCAGGACATACTTCTTCTAAGCACATTTCCTTGTCAGTTTGCAATTTCTATTTCAGAATACTTCATTTTTACCTGCAGTGGGAGCAGCCTGACGGCACAGAGGACAACTGTCAGGGGCACACACGCTGCAGATGCCATTAGAGGCAAGTCAGCCCTTTCAAAGACATTTTTAAAATATCATCTCCACAGCCGGTGTGGCCATTTGTTAAAAACAAATGGCACTTGGGGAGCCTGGAAACCAGGGTCAGCCATTAGGTGGACCTAAAATATGTGTCATCTGTTTAGCGTTGTATCCTCTTACGCGCTGCCTTTTCTCAGAAGGCCGGTCCCTCGAGGCTGGGGAGATCAGAGGGAAACAGGAGACCCATCTGCAACCTGCTGATGAGCCAGTCATCAACAGAGTATCTCTGCTGAGGGTGAGAGCCACGGGCTGAGTGCATCTGTGGCAGTGACAGCACCGGTGCCACAGCCATGGCAAGGACCGGCTGATGTGACTTCTGGGGAGGGCACCTTCACACAGGCAGCAAAAGAAGGGTGGGATTGTTGGGTGAGTCACTCCAGAGTACTTGGCATTGGTATAAAATCAGTGGGCTCAGCCTGGCCCTGCGGTTTCCTTTCTTTCTGGGCAGGGATCTGCACAAGCCAGAGGAGCTGCTGGGTGGACGGGATTTGCAACCGCTTTATTTTCTCTGGGCTAAAAATACTCTGCAAACTTGGGTTTTATTTTCCATTCCTAACAGCTGAGCCCTGGTCTGGAGGGAATGAATGTGTTATCCCACTGTGAAAACATCTAAACAGGTGGAAAGGACAAGGGAGGGTAGAAAGAGAGGGTGGAGAGTCTGGTTTTAGACAGAAATCCTGTTTCCTTTCTGAAAACAGACTGAAGGCCTTGGAGGTCATTTTAAAACTAAAACTCATATTCACCTTCTCATCTATTTTCTTATGTGAAAGAGCCTTGTGTTGGAAAACACCAGAAGGAAAATAGTTAGGAGACACTGTCAGAGGAAAGAGAAAATTGTGGGCACTGTGCTGCTTTCAGTCAGACCCAAACATTCTGCCAATAAACCTCATTTTTCACCTGTAACTTCTGTTATGCCAGCTGGAGTCTCCCATTCAGCTTTACCAAAGGGCTTTCTTTTATCTTCTTCTGAGAAAGCTCTTTATGAAAACTATCCTAGCTCTGAGACAGCTCGGTCGAAGCATCTCAGTGCTGCCTGGTGGTGCTGTTTCTGTAGCTACCCCCATGCCTCAGCACAGAAAAGGCTATCAAACAGGTTGAATTGTGCTAAATGTTACGTTTCCCATTTTTTCGGCATGGAAATATTTTCCACTAAGAAGTGTGATCCTGGCTGGTAAGACTCCCTTCATCCAAATCCTGTCTGGATTGCAAGTAAGTCTGCAAAGGCAAGGGCTAATGCACTAATCCATTCTGGTACCGTATGTCTTTATGGGAGGTTTTAGATGAGAAAAATAAGAATAAGAGTCCAGAGACTTGTTCTATAAAGAATGTAATCAATCAAGTTATTCAAAGTTTTTCACAAAAGCACTCACACGGATCATTAGTGCAGAAAATTTAATCCACTGAGGTTTAGAAATGAGGAATTTCTAAAGTAGCACCTGAGATTTTTTTTTCCCTCTACAAGTCTTTAGGGCTTTGTGGATTGTAACTCCTGTGAAAACACTTATTTTCAAACAAATATTGTGGAGGAAAAATGGAAGGAGGAGGGACTGTGGGACACGATGCTCTTGTGGTAACTTCTGCCACTGTCATCATTTGTGTGGCCTCTTTGGTCCAAAGCAAAGAGAAGTCTGGGGGATGGAGTAGTACATGGGAATTATGCAATAAATGAGTGAAAAGACACATCTAGCTGAAATACGCTACTCAGATAAGGCTGTTGTACATATCAGCTGTGTATTTATTGCATGTTTTATTTGCAGTGTTGTTGGCATCAGGCTGCAAGCCCATTCGAGTTGCCTGTATTAGGCCTCCACAGCAGGTCTAGTGGAGATGTGAGGATTCTTCCCCTCCACCAGGAGATCTGTGGCCTTTACAGTGGAAATTCAGGAATCCTGCTGTTGCTGGATGAGTCTGGGTGCACGACCTAGAGGTGCCTTGGACAGCCACATCAGCTAAGAACCTGTGTGCTCATTAGTTTTATGTGTAAGACTAAGGCTAAGTGCATTTCAGGGCTGCCAGGGGCTCATGGCTGGGAATAGCTGATTTAGGCTTGCTTGGGGGGCCATGTCTGCTTGAGGGTAAAGGAGAACGTGGGGGAGAGCTCCTCAGAGATTTCTTCTGCTCTGTATAAGCCGCTGGAGCAAAAGGTGAGTGGAGTTTGTTATGATGCATTCAGACTCCACAACACTAATGGCCATTACAAACTATTCAGAAGAAGAGCAAAAAGGAAAAACAAACAGCAGAGCCAGAAGAACTGGTTGGGTCACCACCAACAGAAATATTTTGACTTCATCCTGGTTACAAATAGTCACAGTTCAGTAGTGAAAATGTTGGGATGCTGGTGTTCTAGAGAGCACCTGTGAATTGGAAGTCAAGGAAATGCAGCCTGGCCAAAGTCAAACAAACCAGAAGCAAGTGCCTGAGGGGGCAGAATGGAGAAAGATGACTGAAGGAAGAAAACATGAGCAGGAGAAAATGATTTTGCTGCCTGATTGCTGGTTTCAAGGTTAAAGAGAAAAGATGAAATCAAAGTACCCATTAATTCTAACTATTCAATCTAACTTAGTTTGCTAATGCTGCAAAACCACTGCTTCACTTTTATCTAAAATTGCAAAAGCGTAATTCAAAGCCTGTTCAAAGAGAATAATGAGATAGCCTGGAAGACCATTACCTAAAACCCAGTTACAATTATACGTTATCTGTGTGGACTCAAGTTTTTATTAGCTTGCATTTGCCCTCTGGGGCATCAGACAAAGGCCATCTATTTGTCAGGCTTTGGAGGAGTGCTAAAGCCCGGCCGTTTGGCCAGGGTCGAGGGCAGGACTCCATCTCTCTCCCTGGGATTTCCTGGAGGGATGTAAGCACGCGTGACTTAAGCAGTGCCTTCACCCCGTGCGTGTCCTGCACCAGTGATCTGCAAACGCAGGGCTGGATTCCCCTGGGGTTTGGTCTGTAGCAGGAGCCCTGCCTTGGCTATAAGACTTGCAATGTTATCCCAGGGAAACGACTAAAATTGATTTCTTTTTCAGCTGAGCAAGATTTCTGGATGGAAAACTGGATTCAGAGCTGGGGGAAGCAGGAGGGGGGACTGCTGTACCTCCTGTTGGTTAAATACCCCTTGCTCTTGTGTGCTGGTGGCTGCCTGATAATCTTGTCTGAGTTGTTGTCAGAGTATGGCTCATGTAGAGGCAGAGGAAGTACGTTAAATCCAAGTAAGTTCATGATACACTGGACAGTTGGAAGCAGCTAATTCTTATTTTGCACATCAGAAGCCCAGTCCCTCCCTCTGCAGCTCTGATTTAGTAACAGGGTACTGTTTTGCAGTCTCAGATTAGTCTGTCTTTGAGTACAAAATTAATTCCTTACATAACTCAGTTATGAAATTAATGGATTGATTGATACTGATGATTTGATGTTATTCTGTTAAGCTGTTTTTGCCAAGGCAGAAAAATGTGTCACGTTATGTTTATTTGTTTGCTGCAGAGCATAGATGAAAGAATTTGATTGAACTGTTTTTTATTTAAAAAAAAAAAGGGATAATGATATCTTGGCTGTCAGTACTCTTTTGTATCTTTATTGTCTTTGATTCTTTATGGCCTTTACTGGCTTCAGTGGACTTTGGATCAGACAGTTGCTAATTCATCTTCAAATCTTTACACAAATGACAACGGCAAGTTCACCATGTGTGCAAATTCCTTTATCTTCTGGGAAAGTGTGAAGTTTACATCATAAACCAGAGGCCTACGGTAAGTTCTGAGGCCACTTCTGTCACCACTACAAAAGGGTCATTTATCAACCATCCGATGTGTTTCCTTGCCAAACTGCCAATATGAGGAAAAGTAGGTTTGTGTGTGATGCTGTGTGTGATGTCAGGTAGCTGTGGGCAAAAAGTGACTTTCAACAGACACTTTTCTAAGGAAAAAAACATCCAAGATGTTGTCTAGCAGAGAACGATGGCTAAAGGGAAAGGAAAAGGATACTCAGGGATGGAAAAACTGTTACTTCAGTGGGCACTGGTAACATACCCCATGTGAGCAAGAAGTTCAAGGTCCCTCTTATTTAAAGTGTTTAGGACACGGAGTGATGCAGGGGTGGAGCACAGAAGGAGACAAAAATCTCTCTGCACGCTCTCTAAGACTTGAAGACAGTTCTGGAAGGAGCCTCTTGCAGAAAGAGATTTTAAGAGAAAAAAGTGGAGAAGCAACTGTTCTAGTCCGGACTTGGATCCAGGCAAAGCTTAATGTCCGTGGTGAATAAGGACAACTCCTTTGGCAGGTGACACGGCATGGTGTGACTGTCCTGTCACCATGCTGAGCTGAAATCTCACATGATCTGGCTGATGAGATCAAATGAATGTTTCTTCCACTTGACTGCAGCTTCTCGGAAAGTACCAAGCCCCAGTCTCTGGGGTGAATGTAGAATTTTGCTCCTCATTATTACAGATTATTATATTTCCCGTGCCAGTCACTGGAAACCTGCCTGAAAAGACATAGATCCCCGTGGAGCAACAGCCAGAACCTGGATCCCAAAGCATCCCTCAAAAGGCTGCACGATGGTAAGTGCTGGGTCATTCTGAAGCACTTCCAAGCCATGACTGTTATTTTTCTCTGCTAAAAACCATTAAAAAACTCTGAGGAGTAACACAAATAACAGGGATGAAAGCCTGATCTTTGTCAGAGATCCAGACACTGACTGCATTGTAGTTTCAGCAGCGGGCATGTGGCTGACTTAAAATCAAGGAGGCAAATAAAATAGGAGCACTCAATGCGGCCATGGAAAACTGGGATTTAACCCTTTTTCAGCCTAACCAATTGCAGCTTGGAGTGAACAGTGACCGTGTATTTCATAAAGGAGGAGCTGTTTTTGTTTTTGTTTTAAAAAAGAGCATTCAGATCAGCTGAGTTTGAGCCAATGCTGAAAACAGAGCTGCCAAATTTATCATTGACCAGAAGATTTGTATGGGGCCAAAGGAGGTTGGTACAGAGAGATTAGAAGCAGATTATCAGCATGCTTTTAGCTTTATCTGTTTCTAGAAGCAAATAATTAGCCTCAGACACAACCTCATCTTAAAATAAGTTCTAAAATATAAATGATTGGTGTGAAAAGACCGATAAAAGTCTTAGGAACTGTTATTTTTGCCAGAAGAAACTAATTCCCCGAGGACTTAATTTCAATCAACGTGGTTCCCGTAGCTCTGCTACAAAAAGCCAATTTCAAGAAACTCATTTAGTTCCTTATTTCAAATCCTCCCCGCAACCTGCCTGAAGAAAAGGGGAAAAAAAGAAACAGTTCTGATGACAGAAATGGGGTCATGCAACTTCTGGAGCTTTGTTACGAAATGGAGAAAATTGCTGNTTTTTTTTTTTTGAGATAAAGTGGGTTGATTGACCTTGTTTTCTGAATTGAGTGACAGGAGCAGCTCCCAGCAGGAGCACTGGGCTTATCTCATCCAGGAGAGATTGTCACCCAGGGAAATGAGCGTAATCAAGTTGAGAAATGGCATTAATTTGTGCTTGTGCCATGTGTGGTCCTGATAACTTTGGAAATGAAGGACCTGCCTATGGTTTGTCAGCAATATCCAGGTTTCCTTATGTTCTCCATGGCAGCCTGGGTGTCTGATGTCACCTCTTTCAGCTTAAACAGCCATGTGGAAAGCATTATAGGATTTTTGGCAACAATGGGGAAAAAGTGGTTGGTTTAAAACTGGTATGTTTACATGTTTTTTCAAAGCAATGAAGATTCAAGTAGTTTCCTTATGCCTTGTTCCCTTATGTTGCTTTGAAAGCCTCCATTAAAGAAATTATGGACCTTTCTGGAGAGTAGCCATAAGTCCTTTTTCATATTTGAAAACTTACAAAAATTTATTGGAAAAAAAAAGCTTAAAATAAAATATTGTCCCATATCTCAACACAGGCAAAGTGATAAAGGCAAACGAGAAATGAAAACTTTCTGTACACTGGTCTAGACACTAGAGAGGATTTTTATAAGACAAAACTTTATGCTGCTGGTACTCTCACACTGATGAATAAGAAAGCAGACCTTTTCAGCTACATGATGGGCTCCTTGGCCAAACTTGAAAACTGCTGGTTTTGTCCAGCCTCCTTCTTTCCTGGGAAAACATCCTCCGTGCTGTGCCTCCAGCACCGCTAAATTCTCTTCTGCCTCCCCGTTCTGGGTGCCCCCACCTGGCGAAATGCACACTTCCAGCAGAACACAAATCCTCAGGAGGCCGGATCAGAAGGTGAGGCTGAGGTCTCCAGTGTGTCTGTGCCAGGAGACCATCCCTGACCTTCCCCTCTGTAAGGAAGAGCTGGCAAAAGGACAGACCTTGCTGCAGGGTTAGGACTGGCAGGTGTGGATGGAAACACTTCTGCCACTGCAGATTCACCACCAAGGCTTTTAATTTCCCGTATGACAGTGTTTCTCCCTGTCCCCCTCTGACAGCTGGGTCACTCTTGGTGACTTACAACTTACCGAGTTCTTTCCTAGGTGGTTTTAAATCCAGGAACTCAATTGTTACCAAGAAATTCAGGACACTGCTATACAGAAAAAGGGCATCCTCAATAAAATGCAAGTTAACCCCCAAATCCCTCCAAGTCACTTGATGAATAAGAAGCTGCATTTTTTCACAAGGTTGTCCTGATTTCTCTACTCCGGGCCACTGTGACACTGCTTCAGGGAAGGTGACAGTTCCATGCCTGGTGGGAGACAAGGGAGGAACAAAAGCATCCCTCCCGGTTGAGGGTGACCACTGGCCTGTCCAGGCAGTGACTTTGGCAAGGGTGTGATGCCTGCTGGGATGGCACGAGCTGCCTCACAGCACCCTACAGAGAGGGATGCCACTCTGCTCAGTGTGAAAATGAACCTGCATTTCTTCCTTATGGCAAAGTGTTTGCGAACCTGTGCCTGAGGTGGGGGGGTGGGGGCAAAGAAAGAAAAGACACAAATGGGGCCCGGCATGTGCCAAATATATGAGCTGTTCTAAAAGTACCATGTGTCATGGGCTCATTATTCATCACTGCTTCATCACACTGAGTTTATGGTGGCATTAAAACTGGAGAAAAAAAAAAGACGTCATTTACATGAAATGCTGGAGACACTCCCTCCACCCTTTGATTCCTTCAGTAAGCTGGAAGGAGGTTTGTGTGCGCATGAGAAAGTGTGCTATACAATGCCAGCCTTTATTCTCTCCTTGAATTACTCATACTGTGCAGTATNAAAAAGAAAAAAAAAAAAAAAAAATGTTTGGGGCTTATTTTGCTGTTAAGAAATAACAGTGAAACACTGGAGCCAAACTACAATGTGAGAGAATGCACTGATGGCTTCTGGAGTTTATTTTTCGAGTGGCTTTTTTGAATGCTGGGATCTCTCCGTGCTTCACGCTGCAGTTGGTACTTTCCTCTGCACACAGGACAACCCAAATTCCTTCCACAGCCCCCTAAGTCCTGACCTCAACAAAGGAGTGACTGTTGTCCCACTGCATGAGGTTCTGCAGGCAGTTGAACCGTGGAGGTGGAGAGCACCAGGCTGGTGCTGAGGAAAGGGCTGGAAATTTGGGATCATCAGAGCAAGGGATTGGGGCAAGGTGGAGAGCTCTGCATGAGACTCCAAATCTCACTGCAAGGCAGCTGTCTAACAGAGGACTTGTGAGTTCAACAGCTGACCTCCTTCCCCAGAGTTATGGGGTTTTTTTGAACCTTCTGGGTTTTCTCTTCTGACAAAAACGGGCATGTTTTAAAATCCAAGCTGTGGCACAGAGCAAGGAGGGATACGGGAGGCTGAGGCCAGTGGCCTGGGAATGGGACACTGCTGCCTTAGAGCCAGGGGAGCACAGCCAGAGAGGAGCAGGAGACCCTTGGAAGGACACGGGAGACAGAGAAGGGGGTGCAGGGCTGCGCATTTACGCCTTGTGCTGACGTCCAGCCTAAAGAATTCACATGGGTGTGTTCTCACTGAGCGTCTGGCCATCAGCTAGGGTTTAAGATTATTCGATTTCTCATTTTGGAGGCTGTTTAGTTTTTCAAAGCTAATTTCCTAATTTAGGCAAAACACCAACCTTTATTCCCTATCTTTTCCCCGTTTTTTGCTAAGAGGGGAGAGTCAACTTTTACTACCTGTGGCATTATCCAAGGTTTCTTCAAGCCCAACATAACACAATAGATTGGACTGGCTCCAGAAGAGTTTGTTTAGTCCCATATATAATTATTACTTTGTAAACAGGATGCACCTTTAAGTTATAATTTAAATATGATAAATGGGCCAAACCCAAGAGTTTTATTATCCCAGGACACAGTTACTACCAACTTAACAGGAAACACCTGCAAGTTATTGTTAAAATTAGAGATGGCTGAAAAATGGGGAAATCATTTTTGTGGAACAAAAAAATAGAATTATTAAAGTCATTGCATTCTAAAAGGTTCAAATGTATCCATCTGGGCAAAATTTTATGCATCGTTTTTATTGAACTCATGTCTTAATGTTCTCATTGGCAGAGAACCATTACAATTTTCCACTGAGAACTAGTGTTTAGATGAAGGAAGAGTACTAAAAGGATATTTGAAGACATGTATATTTAAAATCTCATTGAAACAGTGATCAGAGGTTGGGATTCAGTGAGGACAGCGGTCTCAGCAGTGGGAGGCATGGAGGTCACTGGAGAAGGCTTTAGGAGAGCCACAGAGCATTGGTGAATGGTCAAGAGCGTTGTGGTCACTATCTGAGAGGGCTTTCCCAGTAACTCTGTGTTGATCTGGTTTTGGCTTTTTTTTTAAGAAAGTGCTTAATTTCAGAAAGTTCTAGAAAACCATTTGAAGATTTTTTACTTAATGGCTTTGAAACTGTTGTTTTACTGGACATCCTTCTGCTGATGTCACGAGAGATGAAACAGATGATTTTACATTAAAATCCAGGAAGGGCAAAAAAGATTTATTATTCTGTCCTCCAGACTAAAATGATCTACTGTGTATGCTGTGTTTCAAATGCTGCTGCTACATTAATGTGCCACTGTTAGATGTACAACCACAAATTTGCATGTGTTTCAAATGACACCGTTGGGCTAAACCTTGCAGGGGTGACACGAAACCCTTAATGAAAACAGTTTTCCAATCTTTGAAACAAGGTTGCATTAGATTAAGGGACCATTACTAAACTAATTAGCATGGAAAATTAATAACAAGGTGTTATTGAACAGACCATCAACCTGAATAGATTATTGTAGAGGCAAACTGTTTACTTCTGGCTTTTTAGTGATATAGTTTTTAGCGCTGCAAATTTTCTAATTTAATAATTTTTTTTTTTCATTAGGAAAACGGGCATAGTTGGTGAGCTGTTTCATGAAAAAACTTTTAAAATGATGGAATATGTCTGTAAGAGATGGTTTGGAGAGTCTGCGAGTCTCAGGAGGCTTCCATAGGCCTGGAATGGGAATGGGGTCACCAAGTCAGCAGGAGGCTTTAGAAATGTTACCTGACACACACTGTCTACTCGATCTTCCCAGACCAGATTAGGAAGAGCGTATTTTGTAAATGCACTTTTCCTGTAAAATGTACTACACTAATTTAAAGCAGGGTGCTGTTTGGATGAGAACACTTCTCCTTTTTGCAACATGAACAGAAAGACAGAGACCAGAAGGCCAAGCTGACTGGAAATTGTGGTAAACAAAAATGAAATTGAGTTATCGCCATCCTTTACTCCTTGACGTCTTTAACTTGTCATTTCCCTTTAAATTCGGATTTGCCTTCTAAATGTGCAAAAGTGAAATGTCTTATTACTCACTCTTGTTATAATTTTTGGCTTTTTAGTTTTGCTACATCGAAGTGGTGAGTAAGAGAAGAGACTGGAACATGTGCTGCTCCTCTTTCCCCTGGTTCCATCAGACTTTTCCATTGTGCACGCACGAGGAGGAGAGGACATGACTGAGTAATCAAAATGAGTCACTTTTCTATCTTTGGTGAAATAACTCTCTGTTCAGCACTCCCCTCTGCCAAGTAGCAGGCAGCTATTGCAAGTAGGTAATTGCCCTGCTAACACATGCCAGGGCTCAGATAAGAACCAAGCTGGGTACACGCAGAGTATTAACAAATTCTCCAAGCCCTGACTCTGCAGAATAAGATTCAGCATTTTCATCCAAGATAATATGCTCTAATTAACCAGTGCACGGTACTTTACACTAAATACAGGCCTTGAATAGAACTTTGGGAATGGGATAATGGAGGCTTATTAGGTTAATAAAGAATCATGTGTTCCAAGGCTGACTTAAAAACACAATTAGACTTCCTTTAAAATAGGCCAAAGTATTTCAGATTTAATCAGTCCCCTGGAGGTTATTGAAATTATGAAATAGGTTTGGCAATCGATAAGTGACATCATTTATGCTGTTCAGAAAATTAAAATGCTCTAAAGAAACACCAGGAGCTTTGGTGGCTAAAAGCCACCTGAAAACAGCCTCAGAGACTGGATGCTTTTTGTCCAGCACTTGGATAGAAAAACATTTTATTACAGAAGTGGGAACCAATCTCTAATATTGTGTGAGACATATAAGATGTGTATTTTCCCCAGAGCAGGGTCTTCAGGCACTTTGATGAGTTAACGGTGTCTTACAAAATGCTTTAACAGTGCTCCTTTCTCATCAAACCTTGGGAATATCACAGTTTTTCCACAGAGTTCCATGGGCCAGTTTTGGGTCACCTGATCTACAGCTCTGAGTATCTTGAGTGGTGCATTGTCTGCGAAGCACCACTACAGAGGTGTCCCTGCTGGCCTCTCCTTAAGCCCATGTGGCACCTACGTGACATCAGTGGGTGCCTCCAGGTGGCCACAAACATTGGCCTGCAGATATCCAGGCACAGGGAACTGATTTCAAAGCTCTGTGCTACATCTGCTTGACTTCCTTGAGATGCTGGTGGATGAGGGGCTGGACACAAGTCAGCAACGTGCACTTGCAGCCCAGAAAAGCCAACTGTGTCCTGGGATGCATCAAAAAAAGCAGGATCCTGCCCCTCTGCCCTGCTCGGGTGAGACCCTACCAGAGCTGCCTCCAGCCCTGGGGGCCCAGCACAGGAAGGAGGTGCAGCTGCTGCAGCCAGTGCAGAGGAGGGACAGCAAGAGGATCAGAGGGCTGGAGCAGCTGTGCTGTGAGGAAAGGCTGAGAGAATTGCCATTGTTGTGCCTGGAGAAGGGAATCTTTGGGGTGACCCAATTGTAGCCTTCCAGTGCCTGAAGGGAGCCTGCAAAAAAATGGAGAGAGACTATTGACAAGGGCCTGGAGTGACAGGACAAGGGGGAATGACTTCATACGGACAGAGAGGAGGTTTAGATTTGATATTAGGAAGAAATTCTTCCCTGTGAGGGTGGTGAGGCGCTGGCACAGGCTGCCCAGAGAAGCTGTGGCTGCCCCATCCCTGGAAGTGTCCAAGGCCAGGTTGGATGGGGCTCTGAGCAACCTGGGATAGTGGAAAGTGTCCCTGCCCATGGCAGGGGTGAGACTGGGTGGGCTTTAAGGTCCTTTCCAACCCAAACCCTTCTATGAGTCTACAACTCCTGCATGGACACAAACTCCTGGAGCTCTCAATCCCGTAGAATGGTGGGAGTTTATTCTCTCTTTTTCTCAGCAATTTTCTCTCAACAACTGCTCTCAGCAACTTGAAACAGTTTCTGGGTTGGTCTGACATTTGACAGCTTTGTCTGAATCCTTCCTTGAGCCTTCTGTTGTGAATGTATAACACAGTAACGCACATAACATTAGCTGCATTTCTACTTTTTTTTTTTTGAGGAGGAGATTTTTCTTACACATACACCCTGAAATGTATTTGCTCTGCCAGCAATCTGTGCCATTATTCCTGCTTTTTATCAATTCAAATTTTTCTTAGCTTATTGTGTAGCAACTGATGAGCCAAATACCCCAGGGCCTGATCATTAGGCAAAAATCCTCACCTAAAATCAAAGGGAGTTTCAGCCTAAAGGGTGGGACTGTCTGTCATGAATATTGAAAAAACATCATCAAAATGGATCACGCCATCATGTATGCGTAATCAGAACAGCCAAATGTGCTTTAACCTTTCTAGTGGAAATAATATTTAAAAAGAAAAATACCGGAAGGGTGGGAACACATCTGAGGAAAGAGTCTGCAAGTAAAATTTAGTTCATGTGACTGGTTTGGTACATTAACAGGGGATTATTTCTAGGACTGGCGCTGGCAGAATTTAATCTTTCCTTTGCAGATCTTCTCAGATTAATTTGAATTTTCTCACATTTTAAAAAATCAAATATTCATCCAACTTTTTTCAGTTTTTCTCCACTCACCACCCATCTTCCTCCATCTTAGCTGAAATTAAACTCTAGTTGACCCACAACTAATACATGAAAGACTGTAACTCTCAATAGCTGCAAAAAACATTTTAAAACACTTCAGCCTGTCAAGGCTCAAACGGTCCTCCTCCTCCTCCAGCTATTCAGTGAGAATCACTGTATTTCACTGCTGTCTCCTCTAAAAAGTGTCAAAGAGACTTAAGTGCATAGAACAAATCCAGGCTTCTAGGAGGACTCCCACATGCTTTGCACTGAACCCTAATTTCAGTGCCTATCATAAAATACAGCTAATTATACTCAGTTCAGTGCCAGCCCCCCCAGCCAAGAGATATGCAGGAAATATGTGCAGAACTCACACCAGCTCCTGAATGCCAGGTGAGTGTTATCTGTGCATCTCTTCTTATCCCATGATGTGACAGAGGTCTGAACAAAGCTGTCCTTGGTCAGGACAGGCCATTAGGAGAAATATTTCCTGAATTCTGTGCAATTTGTGGAATAACGTGCAGATTTTTCAGGCCTGTAAGAGTCATGTTTAACCACACCGTGCAATACTGCTCTATACTGGCTGCACAGAATAATTAAAATAACAAAGCCCATAGCTGTATTTTGTTTGCCTCAAGTCACATCAGAATACAATGAGATAAGAAAGCAAATCTTCCTTTCATGTTCTGGAAGTCTGCTTCCTGCTTCCATGTGGATGCGCACTAGGAAACAGCAGGTTAGGTGTGTTTGGAAGTGCATCTGTCAGCCACTTTGTTCATGTAACACTTGTGTGATATTTGCCTGGAGCAGGGGTGACTCCACCAGCCTTTTGCTGTTTTTCAAGGCACCAGCCGATGGTCAATCTGCCACTAAGTTGTCCCAAAAAGGCAAAAGGAAGAATTTATCTTCCTCATTGGGTTAAAAAAAATTTCAGCCCAAATGATGGGCACATGCAACTCAGCACATATTTCTCTAGTGGGATGCTGGTCCCTTTCCCTTTGAGAAGAGCAAGCACATTGTCAAAACAGGAGAATCCAGGAGAACTGATGGAAGTGGAGTTCTGGGCACCCCACTGACGCTGCAGTTGTTCACATGCCGTGCCACCAGCACGTGGCTGGGTAACGTGCAGGGTGACTTGGGTAACAGGGCGAGATTTTACCAATTTCCTGTCTGTAATTCTTCATCCTGACTCTTTCCAGCTGTGGCCAAGTCAAACACTCCTAAAATCTGAGATGGCTGCATTCAGCAAAGCTGCATGCAGCAACTTCCCAGAGGTGCCACAAGCCTTTTGCCCCCTCGCCCCTGCGTGGCTGCACTTGGGGCCCTCTTTGTTCTCGTAAAGGTTCAGCTCTGCACATCTGGAGCTGTGCAGAGCCCCACCAGGAAAGGAATACATTTTACAGCAAGTGTAAGGATAAATATTTACCAGAATTCATCTGTAACAACACAACAGGAAAACTATTTAAAAACAACAACAACAACAATAAAGAAACCAGCCAAGAAATAAGGAGCGGTTAATCGCATTGCCCGGACTGAACTATTTTTACACCAGTAATAACAAAGAGATTGGCATTGAATTGCAGTCATTATCTTCAATACAATAGCACTGAGGACCCATGTTCAAGAATCAGTCTGTCCCTGCCATCGCTGGGTTTTATATCGGAACCTAAAGCATTGCTTTTTATAGCCTATAATGTCAGTGTTCAGAAAATATCCAAGTGCTCAGGTTTCACTCCCACTAAAGGGAATTTAAAGGCTCCTGCTGACTTATGTGGGAGTTGGATCAGGCCCCGTAGCAACTGCTTATGCCCAAATGCAACCTATTGCTGCTGCAAGTAGGGGCAAGCCTTAGGTTTGCATGATGATGATGATGATGATTCTATTTTAAATTTTGTGTAGGGAACACCCACCCACCCATACACACAAACACACACATATATATATAATTGTTTGTTTTTCAAAACTGCTTTTATCTCTAAGTGTTATGATAACCTTTTATTAGGCTCTAAGCTGGCACTCTGCAGGTTCAGGGAGGAGTGAATGCCTCTGCCTAGGAATAGATCTGGGATTTATGGATGCTTGTGTTTGGGTTGTAACAAGCTTGGAAGAACAAAGGAGTAATTGCTCCCTGGTTACAGCCACTTTTCTGAAACTTCTCTGTGGAGAGCAAGGTCTCCAGGAAGCAGGTGTCTCCCAGGAGGGAGGAACAGGAGTCAGCACACAAACCTCAGAAAGACCTGCAGACAGAAGGCCTAAGGAGGATGGAAGGGGAAATGGACATACAACTGTAGGGAAATATCATGCTGGAGCTACAAGAATCTCATTGCAAGATTCAGACAACGTAATTCATGGAAATCTGAGGTTACCTGAAATCTTGAGAAGACACTGGTGTAACACAAGAGGAACTGTAGCCAGCGATGAGGGAAGAGCAGCAGAGTGTGAATAAGAAGGGTGTCTAAATTTACCCAGATCTGTACTGCCTTTACGTTTCTTTTAAGAAAACAAAAGTGCATCACAGGACTTTTTCAAGTTTTAAAGATGATCCTTTTAAAGATGGAGAATGCCACAAGAAAGAGAGGAGGAGGCCTCATGCAGCACAGAAAATCAAATGGCCACCAAGCACGTCCTCTGTTTCCAGCAGCAGATGTTTACGGGAGAGTATAAAGCTGAGGTTGTGTAACATTATTCATTTCCTTGTTTGGCCTCAGTAATCATCTCTTCAGGGGCTTCCTGAGGTGGATGTGCAGCATGGACAGTCATGTCCTCCTGCGCCAGCCTTCCGGCATGGATGTGGCCAGTGTCTCCTGGAACCTCCTGGAATATCACCCTCCTCACTGTCCTGTGGCAAGACACTCTGCAAAGTTACTCTGTGCTGCCCAATAAAAGAGGGACCTCTTCTTTCCCTCCATCCTGCTAATGTCACTTTTTGTGCCCTGTCACTTTGTTGTAACACTTGGTCACTAATGGTTAACTGCTGTCTCTGTCTCCCCATTCATGAATCTGGAGACATCTCCCACATCTCTCCCCGCAATCACGTCTTTTCCAGATTATCTTGATATACCTTATCTATGATAAATTCTTTCCTTTCTCTATAAACCAAGATGATGTTCCCAAGAATGAACAGGTAAAATTAATACCCAAAGGTATTTCTGGTTTCAAGAAAATGTCCATGTGAGCTGGGGTTAAAATCATCTATGGGGAATCATAGCACATACACTTGAAAATCCCAAATCACCCAATCTTTGGATGATTATGGAGAGACCTATAAGACAGACATTCTTAAAAAAATAGATAATGATTGTAAAATCAGGCGTTTAAAAATAATCCACTGGCTGCTGAACACTCACGACTGTTTTACTGTTTGGAGCACCGTTGTTAATTTAAGTAAAGAAGGCAGATAATTCAAATAATGGGAAGACCACTCCTTCTTCAACCCTTACAGCTGATCCAGCACCCCAGCCCTGTTTTCATTCAACTGTCTAAATATTCATCTAAACTACTGACCGGATGCGGTGTGGAAAAAAATATCTTGAAATAAACAGGCTTCTATATTTATACACATTCGGTTGTGCTTGTGCTGGGGCTGATCAAGAAGACGTGTGTTCCTGGAAATCAAATCATTCTGCACAGAAATGAAGATTAAAATGAAAGAAAAAGACAATCAGCGGACAAAGCCACACCTCAGTGAGTTTCCCTGTCCTGAGGGGCTGTGGTGGCATATAATACTTTCTCTGTTGTGGCCATTTTAATTGAGTGTTTTGATTGAGCACATGGGTGCTCTGATGAAGTACACAGCCATATCAGAGTTGGTGAGCAGCACACCTGGTATCTGTGGCATTTATTTCATTGTAGGTCAGCTACCTGAGTCACACCAATGGGGGGAGGCCGGTTCTCAGGTGTTTTTTACAACTGTTTGGTTTAGCTTTCCATAAAAATAGAGAGGCGCAATGGAAACAAAGTTTCATTCACTGTTATCCAGAATTTTATCAGCATTATACAATTTTTTAATCACAGTTTATCATTTCAGAGCAATAAGAAAACACTGAGCAGAAGGCTTATTGCCCACTAAACCTTATCTCAAACAGAAAGTCCTGGCAAGGCACAAATCATCCAAGGCAATTTCTGCTGGCATGAGAGTTATAATAACCAGGTTAAGTCAGTAGATACACCTGAGAAAGTATGAAAAAAGCACTATAATTTTAAGGCTATTGCTGGTATCTTGACAATGTTATAAATGAGATCCCATCTCATTTTGTGCAGCAACGTGACCTTATTGACTTCAGCAACGGTTGCATGAAAATTATTGCAGGGTAGAAACTGAGTCAGTGCTAATGGAAAAGAATGTGGCAATGCAGACCACCCAGAAACGGAGAGCTGCAAAGAAACATAAAAGACTAGGACACAGAGTTTGTGCAAATTATTTATAAATGGATTTTTTTTTCCCTTAATGAAGTGATGTACCGTTAGCTGATGTGCTTGTTCTTACCTAGAAGGTGCATGAGCACGTTTTCAGCATTGAGAAAAGAGAATAGCTTTGCTCTCTTGGATTGCAGATAGTGAAACGGAGTGAAAAAAAGATACTGTGTGTTTGAACACGGGAAAAGTGAGGCAACACACACACACAGAAGTAAGTAAGGTGTTATTTTCTATATAGCCATGTTCAGCACTGAGGCTTGGTTAAAAAAAAGAAGACAAAAGATGCCCAAACTCCTTTAGAGGTCAGCTGATTCAGGACCAAGCTGTAGGGACCTCTCAAGAAAAATAAGGAAAACATCCCCAGACAAAGAAAATTTAGTGAAATCCAGCCTTGGACACATGCTAAGTAACAGCACTGCCTGGAGATAAGAAGGTGTTGGGGAGAAATGAGAAAGGCCATAATTCCTAGGGCTTTATTTCCACAGGGTCCCAAACTCTGAAGTGTAGTTTAACTCAACCTTAGATCGCTCTCAGATGATTTCTCTCAAGGAAGAGCACGAGTTAAAAGAGAACAGGAAAACACAAACAAGTTGTATGTCACACGTAAATAACAACAAGTGGCGGTCCTGAAGGAATGGCTGCGGATTTCAGGGAGACATGGACTCATGCAGGATGTGAGTAACTCCCAGAGACTTCCCACTATCTTTCAGTGGGCTCCCACTGACGTTACTGGTATCCTGTGGCGAGAGAATAGGACCAATATTTTTAGATGTGTGTGCTGGCTGTTCTCTGGAGTCCTTACAGCGCCGGGGTATTTTTAGTGGTTCCTTATATGAAGTGGACGAGTCTTTGCGTCGTGTTGTGTTACACGCAGCGTGTGAACTTCCTGTCCCTGCTCCTCCGTGCCTTTGATCCTGCCCATCCAGCCACCACAGCAGCAGAGCTGACACATCAGCCACGGCAATTTCTTCCTTAATAGGACTTCCCAGGTAGGCGGAAATGTGCCAAACAGGGCAGGGTGTCACTGTACTGACACGACAGCCACTGCACAGGGACCAGTTGGAGCAATGCCAGAGACACTGTGGGTATTTCATCCCTTTGCCTGTCAATATTCTGTGTCCCATGTCACTGTATCCTAAGCATATTTTGCAGCGGTAGTAATGTCACCTTGCCAGGTATAGCTGCCTGTGCTATGGTGTACACGACACAGTTTGCTAGATTGATGACAAGGCCTGATGCACACTTAGAACTCATAATTGAGTGGATCATGACTAATAAATTGATCTAGAGAAGTCACTTCTGCTGTTTTTTTCTGGTATATATTTCTAGGAAAGAAGCTCAGTTTTCCTTTGTAAAGTTTCTTTGACTTTCCTGTCATGATTGTTATTCAAAATAACTAAAAAGTGATGTTCTACCAAATCTATGTTTTTCTTACTGCCTTCCTTTTCATCAGTGAATCCTTAACAGGTGTTGTCAGTAACACATGCTAGCTGTCAGAAAATCTAAATGAAATTATACAATGCTTCATGACAGGCACACTGTTTCCCCATTCCTCACTGCTATACACCTAAACCATCATGACAGCTGTTTAAGACCCACAATGCCAGTTTCATATGTGAATTTCCTAGAAAAAATAACACAGTATTCCTTTTAACTTTGAAAACATGGGAGTAGCTAGATTCTTATTCCCCACTATTTTGAGAATGGTTATATAAGTTTAGCTTTAAGCATTTCAACAGAATTTGCAAAATACTTGCATTCGAGTTAGAGAATCACACAATGTATTTTGACGTATTTTCATCAAAATTTTCTGTTCTGACTTCAGACTTTCAATAGTTTATGGAGCAATATGACTATTGTTTGAGAGGCATTTTCTTTTTGTCTTCTTCTCTCCATCTCTCACAGGTAGAACTGCTTGATTAGTTGCTTCCTTCCTTTTTATTTTTTTTTTTCTTAATTCTGTGTGTGTGCACATTCATTGCAACACAAATTTCTATTAGTGAAAGAAATTCCAGGCCTCACTAACACTTGGATGGGAGATCTCCAGGCAGCATTGAGATTTCTGTCAGAAAGTTGCATCAGGGACTTTCACAGCTGGCACTTTGGAATGGTGCTGTAGGGACAGAATCATTCAAGAGCACAGTGGCTTTATTTTGAACTGCTTTGCACAACCTTTACGTCAGCATGACAGTGAAAAGTGGGGGCCAGGAGATAAGAGTGAGATAAAGCTTTTGAGAAGAAATTCTGCTGCTCCTGTCCTAGGCCTCTCTGTGCAGGGTTATTGCCGTAAGCCACAGCTCAAAGGGTGGCTGCTGAGACTGTGAATGACAGGGCTTCCCTGCCAAGGGTGCTGGCCCTTCACAAAATAAAAGAACCAAAGTTTTCAGCTGCCTTTTTTCCCCCCAGTGAATTGAAATCCAATGAGAGTGGATTTTAAGCTCTCCTAAAATCTCCTGCAGCCTCTCTAATGGCACCCAGAGAGTACTGAGGCCCTGGTTGCCACCTCATTTTCAGAAAAAATACCGGGCTCCCCAAATGCTGTGGGGTGCACAGGAACTGTCTGTCATGAGGCCTTTTTCCTCCTTTGGGTTGATTCCCAGTTATATGTCTGAAGTGCCCTAACACCCTAACCTGACACTCGTCCTCACGGTTTCTGTGTATCTGTGCACACACGTACACTCATATATTTGTACCCATATACATGGACACATGCAAACCCTTCAGGCAAGAAAGGAGAGACAAGTCGTTGGTTACAGAAGAAATTCTATCACTATATGTAAGGTAAAACTAAGCGGCTTAGTCAGGACATTTTATTATTATTTTTGCTCTGCTTTGGTAGGTGGCAACCCCAATGAAAGGGAGGAAGAAAAACCAGAGCTGTGCACTAGCCAGTTATGGGAATGGAAACATCTCTCTGTTCCTTGCAAATGTGATCTCCAGACCAGCCTTGCTTCATGCTGCTCCTTCAGGCAGCGATACTTTGGAAATCATTTCACAGCTCCAACTGTTTCCTCTATGCTCAGGAGAGATTCCTGGTCTCAGCTGTGTAAATGTTTTAACTGAGATTCGTGCTTGGCTATTCAGGTCACTGCTTTCTCTTCCGGCCCACACAGGCCAAAATGCATCTATATAAGCACAAAGCGTCCAAAATCAACACAGTATTTTTCACTTGAACACACCCATGGCACGTGGCTCCCTCAAAGTACAGGATACAATGCCAAGCAGTAGATTTGTACATTTGCCTGACATGAACTTAGCATGATTTATTAAAAAAGAGGTAATAGGCCGGTTGTGTGCCCAATCTGGCTTGGCAGAAACTATCATTCCAAAGAAGGAACTCAAGGAAATCAAACTCTCCCTCTGGTCTTGAGAAAGGACTTATCTAATGTAGGAAGTGTTGTCAAAATATTTAATTTGTATTAAGAATTACAATGTATTTCTTTCTGAATTCAAGTAACCCTCTATCTCCTTTGCTGGAAGAATAAAATAAATTTCCTTCTGCTGTTTTGACTTTATTGTTTAAGGGGTTTAGGGACACCTTGAAGCTCAACAGCATTTAAATGATTAAAATACCTTTAGTTTTAGAAAGACCCAGATAACTCTAGAGATAGATTTAACCAATGCACAAATTTTCAGGGATTGTGTTCCCAAACATTCTCATCCTGCCTGCAAATATTTGTATGCCATGAAAAACAACAGCTTTTTCCACAGCTGATCTTGCAAAACAGGAGGAGGAGGGCTTTCCCTAAACTTGAGAAAACAACAAAAAAATCAAGGCTCTAGAGCTAAGAGATTGATGCAGCTGTCTTAAACTATCTCCACTGGTGCATCATTGTCACTGTCACCGTTGTCACAAACTCCTCCTTCTCTTTGCCAGTCTATGGAGGGAGGTGCTGCCCATGAGCCTTCCCACACAAGAACTACCAACATGCCTTAACTACAGCAAAGGAATGCTCTAACTGCTATTCGACAGGCATCACATTTTCTTTTTCCACTTTTAAAATCGATGTCCGCATTCTAGCCTCTTATTTCTTTCCAACAATATTTATCTCCACAGATTTGGGTCAAAGTTAGCAATAGTTCTGGGACAAGAAAGTCACTATATTTGATAAGCCAGTTTTGGCAGAAAAAAAAATCAAATATTTTTCTCCTTTTGTTCAGGGCAAAGTTACTCTGACCTCTAGATAGCCCAAACTGCAAAATGCATCTGTGTGCATCACTGTAAGTAAACAAACTTCCCCCAGGAGGCAGAAGAATATTTGGGCTGCAAAATGCTTAAAGAATCTTCTCCTGAAGGGCATGTTGCTCACTGTGTATCTTCCCGGCTGCATTAATTACAAGTAGTAATTATGCCTGGTTCAGGTAAAGGCAGGTGGTTCACATGATGGGCCAGTGTAAAAGGTGCCTCACAGAGGACGAGACTAAAAACAATACAGAAGTTGAAAATATTTTTCCATAGGTTTCTCTCCTCCCTATAGAATCAATGAAGTTGTTACACTGACATTTTAGGGCAACTGCCACTTGCCTCAACCCCTTCCATTAAAAACTGCCTCAGTGTCTTCAATTCACTGGGTATTTCTAAAAAGATGTATTGACACAGCCTTAATGCTGGGATGGTTTTAAATTTGTATACCAGTGCAGACTACCAGACTGAAGGAAAAATACGTGACGTTCCAACTCAAGTTTGAGATACAGAAGAGGAAGTGTGTACTGGTGAAATCCGAATAATTGTAGGGGAAAATATTGAACTGTTCTCAAATTCCACTTAGTTCCATTTGATTGTTGTTTGGGTTTTTTTAACCACACATCCACACCAGTTGCCACCTCTGCTCCAGAGGTGGTACCGGCACAACACGGAGTAGCTCCAGGTCACGTTAGAGCTGCACATTTAAGTCCCTTTCAGTATTTTGGGTAGCTTTAGGGGAAAGCAATAAAGCCACCCAGTGGCACATAAAGCAGAGCCCAGCATGAGTGAACAGGACCATCTATCCTCGTTTCCCCCACACCTCACTTTGCATTAAAAACTTATTTAAATTTCTGTCTGAATGTAAAGTTCCATTTTGGAGTTTTTGGAGCAGAGAGGAAATGTTTTTGGTTTTTTTCCTAAGTTTTCAGCCACTTTCCATTAGTTTCTAGTCAGTCTGTGTAATTCTGTCTTACAGAATACACTTATAGAAGTGACCTAGCAAGTCATGGCATTAGAGTTTTCCTTATGGCAGCAATCAGGGATCCATAACCACTGTGCTGGCTGCTGGGGAAACACTCACTTGTCCTAAATGTTTTACACAGCCAAGATTAGTGAAGTGTAAAAGGAAACATGAACACCTTCATTATCGATAGGAATAAAAAATGGAGAGTTATTCAGAGCTTTTCCCAAGTTCAGACAGAGGTCTGAAACACACTTTCAGCTCCCTTAATGCCAGACCCACACTCCAGTCACCAAAACTACACTTCTGTCAGTAAATCTTTAAATGTGCTGATTCCTTCTCTGGCACAGGCTGCTTCCAGATGCTTCCAGCCCGAATGATAAACTAAGACAATTTTCTTGCTAGGCAAGGATGCAGATTATGTCTGAGCCTTTATAATTTTAGAAGTCTATTTTGGTAGCTTTGTTTTGATGACCCTTTTAGAAGCAGCTAGTGAAGTGGGAATCTCAGGAGACATGATCTGGTGGCAGCAGTAATACCAGATATTCCAAGCCTGCACGCTACTTGTTCCTACGTCCTGAACTGTGCCTGGAAAAATCTTGCATTTGAAGAAAGCTAGGGAATTTGGTACCCCCTCCCAAAACCAAGTTGTTTTGTTTTGTTTTGCATAATTTAAAAATAAGGGAATTTATTCTTGTAGATGCAGGAATGAGAAGTGTTACACTGGAAAACCTGAAGCCACATTGCTGCTGAGCAGTCTCTACTCTGGAATCCGTGATGCAGACATGAAATTGTAGGAAAATTCATTTAATACCCGAGTTATATGTCCAACACCATACCCACAAAAGATAAGTGAATATGCATCTTGTAAATGGGTCACCTTCAATGAAATACACAGACTGAATCCCCCTCATCTTGCTCCCCATGTTTTGCTGGGCTTCATCTTAAAATGAGCTGTGAACATTTCCATGCAACAAAACATCTATGAGGGACCATGTTTTACTTATGATCCCAGGGGAAAATGTACTATTACCATGCTAATTTGGAGAAGAGGATGCCAGATGGCTGGAACAGACTGCAGAATATATTTGAAGTTAGGAGGGCTATACATCTTGTGTAGGATGTGCAACATAAAAAATTTAAAGCAAAAAGAAAGAGAAAAAAATGCTAAGTCTATAGTAGCCTAGGGGTGCTTTATCAGTCATGCGGTGCATGTGAGTAAAATATTGTTAATTAATAAGGGTCAAGATGTGCTTAAGGAGGAAGAAAGAAGAATATGTCTGGTATAGAAGCTAACATAGCCCACTCAGCAAGCATCCACACTGCAAGCCTGAAGCAAATCCTAGCACTGCTGATAAAAAAACCCATGAGAGTTGCCAGAGGTCTTGGTCTAAGAGATAAATCTAAGAAAGAAAATACAACAGCACACTGCCTGTTATACATAAGAATATCCAGGTCCATCTATACATAACATCCTGTATCTGACACCATCCAGGAAGACAATGGAAGAGTTTGCTTTTCCCTGTTTCATTTTCCCAGTGAACTGTGGCCAAAGGTTGCAACCACGTTGTCCGAGCACTTGATGCACCCTGGTTTTGTTAATTTGTCTACATTACCATTTTGGATCTGTTTATGCATATCTAAACTAACCTGCAACGGTGCATTCAACGTTAGCCACAAACATGGCATTTCCTTTGATTAAGTTGATAACTGCTGTTCTCATTTGCTGTCCTTTATTTCTTGTACAGCTGGAAGGAGGGAATGGCCATTGCTCCTTCTTCTCCCACACATTAAGTTTGGTCTGATGGACACTCTCCAGTGACTCTTTCCCAGGCTGAATAGTCCTGGTCTCCTCAATCTAAAATTGTACAGAAACCTCATGTGCTTCTGACCATTCCTGCTCCCCAGGCACGCCTCCTTTCTAGTTCTGTTATAGCCTTTCTGGAGCTACACACAGAGATCCACAGAGTGGGGTCATCACGGATTTATGCTGCAGTAAAATGCATTATACCTTCTCCTCACTTTTCATTTCTCTCCCAGTAATTCCCAAATGCCCTTTCCACTGCTGGCTGCAGAGAACTGTAGGAAAATCTGTTCTTTGTGAGTGCTACCTGTTGTACCCAGGACGGAGAGAAATGAGCCAGACAGAATTCAGCGAAAGTGAATTATTTATAAATATATGGATTGGTTTTTATCCCCTGGTTCACTAGGATGGCAAGAAGTCATTGGTTCTCTGACCCACCACCTCTCAGAATGATTGGTGGAGGCTATTTGAAAATATTTTTCTCAGAAAACCCTAACAATCCTTTGATAAAAAACACCAGGTGCAAGATAGAGAATTAGTTTACAAAAACCCGTAGATTTTATGAGAAACACAGAGCTCTCACAGAATGCTGCAGAAAACTGGAAAATTTCTCTGCTGAAGCTTTTCAGTGTCCACAGCTACCTGCTCCTGCAGGGCCTTCCCAGTACAGAAATTCTTTGGTTCTTTCTTCTCTCATCTATTCCTTTGCATTTCCTGACTCTGACCTCTGTCTATTTTTTTATCACCCTGTCCACTGAAGCTCTTCACAGTCATTACAGTTGTGATACCTTGAATAATTTTGTAGCAACAGAAGACTGCCATCCATGAAATGCTCAACACTTCTAAAGGGCTGGCTTTTGTTGCCACTGCTCATAGGTCCCATTAACACTTCGGTCTTACACGTCTATCACATCAAGGGTGTGTTCAATCAACTTTTACACGGTGCAGGGAAAGAACAGACACACAAACCCCAAACGTACCGACACAAGAACATGTCTGCACTGTCGGAAGGGGTTTATCTATCGTACCTCAAGTCTGTGTGAAATGAAATCAAAACCACAGAAGTGCCAATGGTGCAAGTCCCTTGTATCAGAAGTGTCAGTGAACTCCAGGGATCTCTTTCTCTGCCTGACACAAATGTTCAGAGGAGCCTGACGTCTGCACAGCCCCCAGGGCATTGCTTTGGTCCACACACATAGAACTGCTGTCCCAAACTGAAGTTAACGAGGATTTATCCCCCCCAATATAATAATCCTCCTTAATCTGTAAGCCTGGTTGCTAGGCTCTTCATGTGCATTACCCATTGTGTCAGAAGATAAACCTTTATCTCCATAACTGTGGCAATCCTTCAGCGATCCCACTCAGAAGACATGGCAGAGGAGCTGTGTACAGTGTCTGCCTGTGATTCCTTTCTGCAGTTAAAGTACATGAGAATTACTCTCAGTTGTTGAAGCAGCCCCCCTTTCTTATCTTCCTGACCACTGCTTGCAACATCTGTCAGTGCTTATTTAGGAGGGCCCCAAGACACAAAGAGCACCAGGACAATTAGTCTGAGCTCTGCACTTCATTGTCAGGATGCTCTTGTCTTGGCTTGGAAAAAATATGTTCAATGGGAATAAGATAAAACCATGCGAAATTTTTTATGGTTTAGAAAGTATATGTTGGCAAAGGCTTGTCTCTAACAAATGCTGTTCCTTTTTTAAATAACGTCAGGGGAAAACCCCATCATAACTCTTTTTAACTATTGTAAGACAATAAACTGCTCTACCCAAATAACATACGGCATTTTTCTCATTTCAACCTGCACTATGTCTCTTTGGCAGACTTCAAAATGTCCTCATAGTCACAGGGGGACAGCCCTGACAGATACAGAGCTCAGAAAAGTTAAATGAAAATTTTCCAATCGTTTCAATGGGAATCTTGGCAGAAGAGGGAAAAGGATAAGACAATGGAATTTCAGCTGATGGGAATAGATGATCCTTCTGTTGTCACAGAAAGCCTAATGTATCTGCTGACAAGTGTTGAAAGATGCATTTCCTTCATGACTTTTTTGTTGAATACTTGTATGTTTAGGGACAGTTCTGTTTTTATGCCTACTTAGTGTTGGAAAAAACAAAGGAAGGGCAACTTTCTTCCCTTACAAACTGAGAGAAAATTCAATGCAGAAGTTTTATTTTCATTTTTGAAAGCAGCTCATGAAAAATAGCAACTAAAAGCACAAGTAAAAGCAAGCAATTACTGTTGAGCATCACAAGACCCCCAGTCCTGCAGGCAGTTATGTGGCAAGTTCTGGGACTGCCTGCTGAAATTAGCACAGCTGACAGAGTTACACACCTGAAGCACATCTTTACATGGAAATATCTGCACAACCTGGGTGCTAATGCACATGTCTTCACAGAAGGTTCTAAGGCTTGACTAAATCCCACTGAAGTTGATGGAAAGCATCCGGGAGCCTGTAGGAGTCAAATCAAAAGGGTGCACATTGTACCTTCAACCCAAGTCTGCTTTAGCAAAGGTAACTTGGGTATCTCTCCCACTACAAAGCCATGTCCAGTGTGCCTTTCCCCTTTAAGGATCAGATTTTCCTTTTATCAGACCCACAGCTCTTCTCTTCTTACGGACAAAAACCCACGTAAGGAAAAACACTGCAACTCACAACTTCATGCTGAAAACTTATGCAGAGCAGAAGAAGCAAAACTGCTCATAATTATGGTTGCTCAGTAGGTATAAAGTAATTCCTGCTCCTCTCCTTCTTCCAGCACTCTGATGAATTAAAGAGAAGCACAAAACAGCACAGTGTAGTTTAGATAAAAATATTACCAGTTGAACTAAATATCTGAGATACTAAATTACTTCACTTGCCCATTTCATTAACTGACTGTAAGGGAGACTTGCTCAGTATATGGCCAGGGCAGAACCGTGCTCAGAGTTGTCATCTGGGTGGCTGTGAAAACCCTGTGTGTACCCTTTGTGACTGACTGGGATGTTCTGTGTGGCAGACCAGTTTGGGAAACTGCTGTGCACCTAAAACTAAAAAGGAAGCATTGCTCGTTCTTATGGATAAGAATTTGGAGAAAAAAAATTAATTTCCAGTAACTAGAATACTCTGAAATGTGCTGTTGATATGCCCATAATAACCCATAATAATCCTCCCTGATAGCCTTAAAGACCCCAGAATATATTTCACAGTTATAACATGAGATATGCAACTATTTTGTGGAATGACTGGCAATTTAAATAATTTCCCAAAATAGTCTCAAGTGTGGAAGTCAGTGATTGCATGGGTCTGTAGAAATGCATGTGTAGAAAAATCATGCCGAATTTTGAGAAATTAATTAAACAGTTATTTTACTAAGTGACTGGCTGAAACAATAATTCCACGAAATTACTGGAAATTTTAGTCATTTTGTAGATGACTCATTTTGCAATGTGAATAGAGCCTACTGATGTGCTTGGAAATGAATTTAATGCCCAAGAAAATGAAGGTTTAATTAGCAATCACTACTCCCTGGATTCACTCCTTAGCACTTTGAACTCCTCAGCCCCAGCTCTACAATCTGTCTGTCTCTTGTCCCAAGCTGTCCCTCCCAGGGTAGCTGGTGGCTTCCTGGGAAGATGATTTTATGCTGGATGGCTCCAAGGAATTGTAAGAACAGCTGGCTCGGGGCTGGGAGTGATACAGCTCCTCGGCTGCCTCTGCTAATCTGATCCAAATGGACCTGCAGCTTGAAAAACCAGCAGAATGCCCAGATACCAAAAACTCTGCAACTAAACATGCAAGCAATCCTCAGGTTTGTGGGAATGTGCAGGTGTTGGAGCCTGGGGGTGTGCGTGTGCACGCCCACAGCAAATCCATGCCCACAGCAAATCCACACCCACAGTGACTACCATTAATCACCCTGGGATGTCTACTCCTGGCCCATCAGGATGCATCCAAAGAGCAAATTCTTGGTTTCAGAGTGCATTAAATGACATTAAAAAAAAAGGATAATTGCGTTTCTGGAGCCCTGACCACCACAAAATGGATTTTCTTTTCTGTGGGGTTAAATAGGCTGAAGATGATAGCCCAGCTGTAACCTGGGTGGGACAGGGATCATCTTTTTTGCACATGCACACAACATGCAGAAACCAGCTCATGACAAATGGCAGAGCCTTGGCTAATGCCTTTTCCAGGAGAAGGGGTCTTTATGCTCCAGGCCTTTCCACTTGCCCTGTCTCCAGCCATGACATCGGCTGAGGGCTCTTGTGCCAGCTTGCTTCCTTCATCCATTGATGGCATTATGAGGAAAATACAGAACATCTGGTGATCACTTGAGAATGTTTCTATTAGAAGTTCTGATTCTTGCTAGCAGACTGCTGAAAATGAATACACACACCTGAAAATGAGAATACACATTGGCATCCACTGTATAACTCTTCTGCAGCAGCCCGAAGGCACCAGAAGCTACTTAGTGGGGCAAAAATGCAAAGGGATACTCTGAACCTCCCTTTAAATGTAGAGTGTTAAATTCTGCAGTGCCCTAACTCCTCACCACTTAATCTGCAGCTATGTGGAAAGCTCTCACCAGAGCTGCCTGTGGGAACAGGCCATGGTTTACGGTAACAGGAGCCATCCAAGTGGTGATCTCTTCGGCTTGGAACACTTGTAGCTGGGAAGAGGTGTTTGCTTGCCATCTCAGTTGTTTTTTGTTTTATTACATGAGCCGAAACACCAGGAAAATTACCTGTATATTGTTACCTATCTAGGAAGAATAAATAACCAAAGGGAGTTGTATAAGAAAGGCTGGAAGAGAAGATGCTTTCAAGTTTGTGAACCTTGTGTGATTAAAAACCATAAACTCCATTTCTCAAATGAAATGACTGGTGATTGTCTCTTCTGTCAGACAGTCTCACCTCCCAGTTTTGTGTGAGAAATCCTCAAGGGATCAGCTGGAAGAGGGACCCTGAATCTCCCCTGACCAAGAACATCTTCGTATGAGGGAGTCTCTCGTCTGACTCCATCACCAGAGAGAAAAGAATCATGCTCCAGGTATAAATTCACAGAAGTTTTCGTTCAACAGAATGTATCTGAGATTCCCAAAATCATCCCTCTCCTCTTGCTTAGTCTTTTGCTCCTCAGCCTGCATTCATGTTGCACTGAAGAAAAGTGCTTTCATTGTGAGACCAAGCTCCAAGGTACCCAGATCCTACTGGAATTGTGTTTCTCAGATCCTATCACTGTACTGAGTAAAAAAAACCCGAAAAACAACAACAACAACAAAACCCAACAAAAAACACAAACAAACAAACCAACACAAAAAACCAACCCCCCCAAAAAAAACCAGAAAACCCCCCCAAAAATAAAAAAAACCCCAAAAAACCAAACCAAACCAAAAAAGAAACCAAAACCAAAACCAAGTTAAAAAATAAAAAAATTGGAAACCCTCTACAATCAATGTCCTGTACAGAAAGTAAAATAATGAATCCTTAAGAGATCTGGTTTTGTTCTCCAAACACTGGTATGACTTGGTGGCCTTTCTGAAGCAAACCTGTGCTTAAATGTATGAGACATTCAAAAGTAGAACATGAGTGCTACAAAATGCCTCCAAAATATTTTTGTATGGAGAGGACAATATAGGGTTAGAGGAGATTGCCTTAACGAAAATGCAATGGGTAATACACCTCAAACATGAACTAAACCAAAGCTGATCAACCTTTATGTTAGTCTAGGAGCTGGACTTTGATGATCCTAGTGGGTCCCTTCCAACTCAGGGTATTCTACGATTCTATGAAATCCACTTCTATTCTTTTCAGTCGGAAAAATGTTTTAAAAAGTTGTGTATCACCTCCACACAAACACAATGGGCACCCACACAAACACACGTGTACAGATTTGGGTAGAACAATAAAAAGCACATATATTTTTATGTGAACTTCTGTGTGCAGTGCAGAAGCTGCCGAACAAAGAGAACTTTTGTCTGCTGACGTTTGCACATCGACCTGGATGGGAAATAATGAAGATACAGCTGAGGCAGTAAAGGAGCAATTTCTTCAGAGCAAATTTACTCAGCATCTAGAAAAATGAATAACACAACACTGAACAAACTGAAAACAGTCTCAACCTTTGTTGCTTCCCAACGGCCATGACACTATTTGGAAACCTCCTGTGAAACATACACAAGGACTGGCATCATTTCTTGGGTTTGCTGCTTACTTTTTCCAAAAAAGGGACCTTCAGACCTGTGCACCTGGAGGACACCATATGCAGTAAAATAATAATAATAAAAAAGGAAACTACTCAGAAATACTTCTTTGCCTCCAACCCTAACAAGACTTCTTTGGGGATGTAAAAGTTCTCTAATACTGAACAGATGTTAAGGTAACCCAAATACAATACCCAGAATCCTTTTTCCAGCCTGTTATTTTAAAATTTATCAAAATGTTTAAATGCTCCTTCACTTGGCTATTAAAAAAATATTATTAAATGAAAGTAAGACTCTTGAGAAGGCTTTGAGCTTTAATGCATTTCACAGAACACCCAGTCAGAGAGGAATGAAGGTGCAAAAACCTTGCCAAGGGCTCAGTGAATGGATAAAGTGTTAGAGGTGATGTGTGTTTCTAGAAGATTTTAGACAGTATAATTTCAAAATTAGGACTGCCTCCTTAAAGTCTTATTCAGGTAAGATGTCCATGGGATGAAATGAGTGGGAAAGGGCAGACACTCAGCTTCGGCTCTGAGGTCATCTATTCAGCCTGGAAGTTTCTGTTTAGTAGGCATGATTGTCTTCTTTAAATGCTAAATATTAGCCTATATCTAGCACAGTAAATGAGTTTACATTCTCACTTGTACTCATATGAGAGTCCTTATGCATTTGCATAAAAGCAAGGACATGAGTCCAAAACCAAGAGTCCATTCTCTGGTACCAACAAGAAGAGCTAAAAGTTGATGGAGCTACACCCATTTAACCCTGAGTCAGAGGGAAATCAGAAACTCTAGAAAGGAATGTGCTCAAATCCATATTCTATATTTGAAAATTTGGAAGACTGGTGAGGAAGGAGCAAAGCCAAAAGCTAGATGTGAGTTTGGCAAATAGTACAAATCCCAACTCAAACCAGTTGGGAGCTTTGGACACTGAAGTTCTGCTTCCAAATTGGCTGCTGGGCCTTGACCACATCTTGAATCTGGGGTGGATAAGTAAATCACAGCACCAAGAGGATTTATTTTTACCTTGTCTTGTATGCAGTGGGATTGTTTTTATATTCATTCATTCTTGATACCTGCCTTGCTTACAGGATTCACAGATGTCTGTTTCTTGGAAACTCCTTTCTCTCCATTGCTGTTTTCCTTCTAGCCAGCAGGGAATGCTGGTGTATGGAAGTAACTCTCTCCTCGTCATAGGCAGAAATGTCTCTTTTTCAGTTAGGAAAGCATAGAAAACATTCCCTGCACAATCTGGAATAGATTTGTTTCTGGAACAGTGCTGTTCAAACAAAAGGCCAAACTGGCTTTCAAAGGCAGAGTACTCTTACCTTAGTCCACCCTGCTTTGCTAGTGCTTCGAGCAGCCTTAAAGCAGGATGTCCTATTTTACCTATTTTCCTATTTTAGTGCTTGCTCCTAAGGCTTCAGCCAAGAAGCTTCATGCTGCAGTTGTAGAAAGCCCAGCTTGTCTCCAGGCTGGAAGAAATTCTGATCCTTGAGTTGCCAGCCTCTATTCTCAAATATGTGAATGGTCCAACGGTCTCTCAGAGCTTGATGTGATATGACAAAAGCAAAGGTATTTATGTTCCATGGCTATTTTCCCTTGTCAGATCCAGTGAGGATAACATACAGATGTACTCTAAGCCCTTCAGTATTCTCAAGAGAGAAAGCCCCTTTGGCAGGCATCCTCATTTTTTCAATAAACATAAGGTTTTTCTCAGTTTTGATTTATAGCACTGAACGCGTCTCTTTTCCATTCTGCAGTTGATGATACTGAAAGCTGGAAGTTAATAGTGCCATAAAAAACCCCAAAGCCTTGTTTCCAAAACCTGCACATATTCTTTAAACTTTTGAAGCAGAGGATGTTTGGGAGCAAATTCTTCAAAGTAACTGAGCTCCAAGATAAATTTCCACGAGGACATTCTCCACTTTGCACTCCAAACCCACAATCCCCAAGGAATAAGTTGCTCCCCACTTAGTGAGCCCCTTAAGAGTCCCAAATGGAAATGTCTGCCAAAGGAGGGAGGAAAGAAGGATGATCCCATTCCCGTTCTGCAATTGCAAACCTGCTGGGATGAACTGGTTGAGACCAGCTCTCTAGAGAAGGAAGGATTTGAGACTACTGGTGTGTGTAAAATTGGATATGAGCTGGCAATGTGTGTTTGCAGCCCAGAAATCCCGTGCTGCATCCAAAGCAGCGAGGGCAGCAGGGGAGATGGGGATCCTGCCCCTCTGCCCCGCTCGGGCGAGATCGCCCTCCCCCCGCCCCTGCAGAGCTGCCTCCAGCCCTGGGGGCCCAGCACAGGAAGGAGCTGCAGCTGCTGCAGCCAGTGCAGAGGAGGGACAGCAAGAGGATCAGAGGGATGGAGCAGCTCTGCTGTGAGGAAAGGCTGAGAGAATTGCCATTGTTGTGCCTGGAGAAGGGAAGGCTCCAGGGGGACCTAACTGTGGCCCTTCAATAATTAAAGGGGGCTTATAAGGAAGGTCTATAATCATAGAATCATAGGATCATGAAGGTTGGAAAAGACCTTTGAGATCATCAAGTCCAAGCTTTGACCAAACAACACCTTGTCAACTCAACCACAGCACAGAGTCCAGTCATTCCTTGGACACCTCCAGGGATGGGGATTCCACCACCTCCCTGGGCAGCCCCTGCCAATGCCTGACCACCCTTTCAGTGAAGAAATTCTTCCTGATGTCCAACCTGAACCTCCCCTGGTGCAGCATGAGGCCGTTTCCTCTTGTCCTGTCACTCCTCACATTATCTGTGAAGGAAGCCAAAGACCACTGAAAGAGCAGTTTATGACAAGACAGAGCTGTTTATCAGTTTGTGACACAGGGCACCAGGATACACACTGTCCTGACTTTTCATTCCCTGCTTGCTTTCCCCTCTGAGCCTCCATCCTTTTACTAACAGCCCTCCCTGGGGCTTGTGGAGCCCTTTCCCTGCCACAGCCACAGGGGAACAACTTTCCTGGGTGCAGGCTACCTTCCTCTCCTCTGTGCAGGCTGCCCACCAGTAATGTGAAATCTGTAAGTTCTAGATATGAAGGGTTCCCAGGAGCGAAGGCTGGAGCTCCTCCTGCCACAGAGAACCTCCTCAATCAAAAGAGCAAAAAAATGTGGGTTTTTTTCCCTTTTTTCTTCTTTCCTTTTTTTTTTTTTTTGATTCCTCTCTCTGAATAGGCCACATTTGCACAGACAAGCGGTGACCCAGAAAGAATGCATTCATTGCTACTGCATATTGCTGTTTTTAAACACTAAGCTCTCATCCTGATGGAGGTAGCTAGGCAGAGATAATTCTAAAGAGCAGTTCCTGTGAAACTGCAGCCTTAATTTTTTACAACAGGATACTGTGGAAAGAAGTGTTATTTTTAGAGCCCTGGTTTATCTGGGAAATTACAGCTTGCAGCTGAAATATTACTTTGGTGATCCATACACAAGGATTTTTATGAATGGTTCTTGAGGGATACTTCTTGCTTCCAAGCCAGTCTTTGGTGACATATAAAGTTATAATAGCAGCACTGAGGAGTAACCTGGTCCGAGAGCCCTTTAGATCCATGAGCACACGTAGCAGATGTGCAGCCTCCACGGGCAGCTCTTCCATTCACCAAGGTGTGCAGGCTCGGCACAGACTCTCGTGGACGAAGCTGCACAACCACCACGCCAGCTGGGCTGTCCGGGCTGCTCCTCTGCTGTTCCACGGCCTCACTGAGCAGAGCAGGGCATTTGCCACGGCTGTGGAGAGAGCTCCTCTCAGAGATCACAGGCCTCCCTGGTGCAGCTGAAACACTGCAGAGGCTTTGCACCCCAGCACTCCCCTGCCCGCAGGAAAATGAGCTTTATCCAGCAGCTGGGCCCCCAGTATCTGTCTCTCAGTGGGAAACACCTGGAAAATTCACTCTGTTTTATGCCAGGATATCAGCCCATGGTGTGACCTGCACACACCCACCGGGGCCACTCCGAGAGCCCCCTGTGTGGCTTCCAGCAGTGACACTCTCCCTAAGTCTTTTTTCTCTTGCCTCCTTTTTTCTCTGTTTACTTTCCAGGAATTGTCTGAAGTGTTCCCAGTCTGCCTTTACCCAGCTTCAGTTCTGATATTTCCTTTTTTTTCCTTCTTTCTTTCTTTACTTTTTTTTTTCCCCTGGGCAGCCTCAGTTGAACCTTGTGGCAGCTGAGCAGCAAAGTCTGCTGACTTGCAGCATCCCTGGGGAGCTGATTCAGTGACTCTCTGTCTGTGGGTCTCTTCAAAGGGCTCCAGCTCAGAGCTGCAGCAAACTGGCAGCTTGCTCTGCTTTTAAATACATCATGGGATGAACTGAACGTCAGGGCAGGAGAGCTGGGAGGGTAGGGACCAGAGGGCTGGAGTCCTGAGGGAACTGGTGCAGGAGAGGAGAGGAAGGGCCTGACAAAATCTGGCAAAATCCACACATATACCACAGGGAGAGACCCATGGCGGGAATTCAATCTGTGAGGTATTGAGATTTTATGGATTTTATAATGAAATAGAGGAACTATTAAATTTTCTTTTCGGTTTACTTGAAATGTATTGTTCTGCTTTTGCAAGTTTATCCCTTTAAAGCCGTCTTTCCCTTGCTTTTAATGAAATATGGTTTGATTTTTTTTTCAAAGGTCATCTTGGAGTAAAATAAAGTTTAATTTCAGGATGACTGAAACACAACATTTCAGCTTTCCATAAGCAACACGCTTTTGAAAATATTGAACTATTCTTTCTTGATACCTTCAAAAACCTTCCCTCCTTACTTTTGCTGGGACAGATCCCTAAGTTAAAGTGGATTCATGAGCTGTTTTAATTTCTCAAGAACTCTGTGGTTGGATTTACTATCTGTGGGGCACTGGAGCCATGTGGTGCCGTCAGCCCTCGTGTGGAAGAGCAGACTCATGGCTCAGCCTTCACCCTGGGACCCAGGACGCCTCAGCACAGCTTCTGGTTCTGACAACTGTCTTAAAGTTGGTCTTCACCCAAGACCAAATTCTTGAAGGCACTTTGGCAAACTATTTTTTATTTTAAAAGGTGCCCAAATAGGCTGGGCATCTAACACACACATTGACGTGATTTCCTGATAATTACAGCCAGCAGAAGCCCTGGGGGGGATGCAGGATGGCAGAGCTGCCCTTGCACTTCTTTGCTAGGTCTTGTGCTCTCTTTAGGGTGAAAAGCCCCCCAGACAGGTCATCCAGAGATGCTGCTGGACTCTGGGCCTGGCACCCAGATCCGTAAGAGACAAATCTAATCTGTCCCTGATTACCTCATTACAATTAATTGCAACACGGCAAACTGGCAACCCAGCGCACTAATTAAGATGCTAGCATAGAAAAAACCATTGAGTGCAGAAGGTATTACATAATTCAGAAATATTCAGGGGAAATGAATGCAAAAGAGAGCTAAGGAAAGGCTGGAACACCACAGCAAGTTGTCTGTCAGCCTCCCTGCAATCTATTTTCCAGCGAAATTCTCCTCATTCCCCCTGAGATACTGCACTCCTGGGTCACACTGCGGCACGGATGGTTAATCCATCAGGACAATTTTTAAATCCAGACAGTTCTGGGATGGGCTTTTCATAACTTAAAAATCACAGGTGGTAGTTGCTCTGAAGGGAGGCACTTCCACTGTCACCACACAGGGAAGGTAAGGAAAGTGTCAGAAGAGAGATTTGTCCCACATTACACATTGCAGCACTACAGGGAAGCGACTGTCACAATTTTTTCTCTTTTCTGACCTTGCTTTCTTGGTGATATCCCACACCTTTGGAGGAGGCTGTGAGCCCCTCAGAGCAGGGGGTACCACTGCAATCAGAGGTAAAACCACAGGCACAGACGTATCCAAGCTGCCCTAGAGCTGCCCCACTCACTGCTGCAGGTGGAGCAGCAGTGGAATGAAATTCAGGCAGCAGTAACTACAAAGGTGTGCAAGAGGAAGAGGCACTGGCTCTTGGACAAGGTCACAAGTTAAGCTAAACTCAGCTCAGATGCTGCAATCACATCTCCAGGTTCCACCTGAGATGCAGCTGTGTGCACTTCACTGATCCCCTGGGTTCAGGCATTATACACATTTACCCTACACGTGCACTACCTTGCGTACAGATTGCGTGAATCCATTGTTCAAAGTGATAGTCTGACTTCTGCACTGGTATTGAGACTCCTCTGTGATTCCTGGGAATTACAAATTAAATTATTAAATACGGCTGATCTCTGAGCAACTGGACTTCTCAGAGCTGACAAACAAGAGTATGCTCTCCTTATGCAAAACTTCCCTATCCAGTCAGTTACACTCACATGGAATTACCTCCACTGTTGGGGCCTTTAATAATGTTTTTGTTCAATGATAGTACCCAAGATGCTAAAATCCCCCTCCTTTGTAAACGAAATCACATCTTTCTCAAGGCAAGAACTTGAATGTGAGTTTCCCACACCACAGTTTGATGCTGCACCAATTTCTCCCTCCTCTGGCACAAGGCTCAATGTCAGGGTAGGGAGTGACCCAGACATGCCTTTGCCACCTCTGTCAGGGCAGATCTTGCTCTCTTGAGCTGAAATCCTTCCCTGCACCAAAGCTGCTGCCAATGACAAATTCCAACGAAAGATCATGTTTGTGGCAAGTCAGTGTTTTGTTGAGCAAAACATCTTTTGCAGAGAAATTCTTTAGCTGCTCCTGCATACTCGCTGCCCAGCCCTGTGGTCCTCTGGCTCTGCAGAGGGAAATATGGGTAGGCACTGAATTCCCTCCTCTTTTCCAGCTGCAACCCTGGCCTGCAGGTACCTGTATGGATGCACAGAGCTGCACCCTTCTAAGCTCCCATGCTGCTGTAAAAAAACCTCAAGGTGTGAATTTTTTAGTGGCATTTCCTGCAAAGAAATGAAGAAAGGACCCTTGGAGGGTGTATCCTGGGTGTACACAGGAGTGCTGTGTTGTTTGAGAGCCAGTTCCTAAAATAAGTGCCTCTGTGCACAGTCCCTGTGCAATTGTCATCCGTAAGAAACCCTCTTGGATCAGACACTCTTATAGACACATGTTTTCCTAGCTGGCACTGCATCTGTTTGCCCAGTTCCGTAAATCACAGAACTGCCAAGGTTGGAAGAGGTTTTCAAGATCATCAAGTCAAATCTCCAGCCTTGGAGATGGGTAAGGAGGTGGATTTAGTTTTCAGACTGTTAACCTTTCACAGGCAGCCAGTTCTCACTTAAAAGGCTCAGAAACTTCCCTCTGGTAAAATGGATGTAAAAAATGAAGCATGTCTGCTCCAAGAGAGGAGTGGACCACGCTGTCTTACGAAGTGCAATTTTTAAAGATTTTTTAAAGAATTGAGAGAAGAGGGTAGGTATGAAAAAAATGATACGTTAAGGAATCATCAGCATGCAAACAATAAAAATAAGCAAGTACTGCTCATTTTGGAACTGGGAGGTGCAAGCCTGAGGGTTGTTTGTGCATCAACTTGTCATGGTGGCTTTACAAGTGTGTGCCTGCCTGTTTATTCATGGCTGCAGCAAGAACAGCCTGCTTTCCACCCAGTCTGTACTGTAAGCAAGAAATATAACTTGCAGATAAGTAGTGTTGTGGGGAGACAAAACACCCATCAAAAAACTGTGGGAACTTTGGTGTCTTTATAAAACGTGTTTTGATGGGGAAAGACAAGTATAACAACAAAGCCATCTTACTGGTAACAGGAGTTAACATTTCTCCTAATTTCATTAACGATTTAATTCTGAAAGGAAGAAAGGCTGGCAGAGTTCATTCGGTTGTAATTAGAGGGGTAAAGTAATAGGTGACTAGGGTTTGCAAATCACTCATCTTGTTTTGAGAAAACAGAGTACAAAAATATTTTTTTGCTTATGATTTGCTTTCTTAAAAAAAAAAAAAAAGGAAAAGAAAAGAAAATCTATTCCAGGTATGTTTCCTAGCTTAAATGAGGCTTGTGATAAGTGCTGGGGTAAAAGTAGAAATCCAGGGGTACTAGAAATAATAATTTTGAAATTGTTTTTCCCTGTCTTGAATTTATGTTCAGACTTTATGAGCTCTTTTCAATGCATGTCTTCGGTGCCTCTTACCACAACACGCTCTTCTCAAACACAGGGTTGTTAAACTCACAGGGGGACAGGCAGTCACCCACATAATGATCTTCTGTAGTGTGGTTTTGTCACACTGCATGAGCTGAGAGCTGTGTTTCAGGAGGAGAGAAGTGTTTATTTTGCTGTTGGGAACCTATTTGCCTGAGCAAAAAAAAAAAAAAAAAAAA
>VZTD01004601.1:260300-424150 GCA_013397725.1 Rhagologus leucostigma | reverse complement strand
AAAAAAAAAAAAAGCCAGATGAAATCTGGATTCATTGCAATGATCACAAAGAAGGCCATAAAATGATTTTTACTAGAGTTCAGCTCTTGGTCAATGAGATTCATGCTTGCATATCCATGAGTGAGCCGTGGGGGTCCTGCAGCAGGTGCTGTGTGGGGAAAGGCTCGGCACCACCACGGCACCTGTGCCCATAAAGCCATCGCCCACCACGGATTGGTTGGGTTGGGAAGGATTAATGGCACAGTCACCCTCTCCCCTCCTTGGGGCAACAACTGCCAGTGCCACGCTTCCCTCCTGCCCCTCGCCAGCCCCGCTCCCAGACAAATGGAGAGGTTTGGCTGCAGCTGCGAGGACGTCAGGCTGAGCACCTGTGGCCAAACAGGCACAGCTGCAGCAGAGCTGAGCACCTGTGGGCCAAACATGCCCAGCTGAGAGTGCCAGGGCTGAGCTCCTCTTGTGCAAGCTCTGCACACCCCACTGCCAGCGCCTGGGAATGATGCAAATCCAGGGATGGGGCCATAGGAGGTGGGGGAAATAGAGGGTTGCCAGAGCCCTGTTATCTGGTTTTACTCAAATGCCTCCCAAAGTCTTTCTGTGCAGAGGGAGTTTCCTAGAGCTGTGCAATGTATGGATGAAACCACTTCTGTGCCTGAAGAATTAAGTGACTGCTGAGGAACTTCCTCCTGAAGGGAAGAGGAGGGGCAGGCACTGAGCTCTGCTCTCTGGGACCAGGGACAGGACCCAGGGAATGGCTGGAGCTGGGTCAGGGAGGTTTAGGCTGGACATCAGGAAAAGGTTCTTCCTCCAGAGGGTGCTGGGGCACTGAACAGGCTCCCCAGGGAATGGTCACGGCCCCAAGCCTGCCAGAGCTCCAGGAGTGTTTGGACAATGCTCTCAGGCACAGGGTGGGGTTGTTGGGGTGTCTGTGCAGGGCCAGGAGTTGGACTGGATGATCCTGGTGGGTCCTTCCCAGTGGGACTCAGTGCATTCTGTGTGTGTGTGAAGGCCCCTTCAGAGACTCCTTCCCTCATGTCACCATGTATGCCCAGACACCTGCACATGTCTGGCTGCTTCTAGGGCTGTGCTCAGTGTTCCCACTTCTTCTGATCAGCCAAAACAGGTCATCACCTTCAAACAGTTTATTCTCTCAGCTTTTTTTTTTTTTTTTTTTTTTACGGGGTTGTTGNTTTTTTTTTTTTTTTCAGGGATGCTTGGAAATACCCAGGGAACAGGCTGGAGGCCTGCCAGTATTCCTGCAGACCCTTGTGATGTCTTGCTGAGTATGACAAAAGTTAGGGTCTCCTGGGCCCCAGCAAACAGCCAGAGACAAGGAATGGGATGGATGAATTGTCTTGGTGACTGCATATGTCCCATGAGTGTCGACTGGACAGTGAAGGACTGTCTGGTTTTGTGCTGTTACTTTAAACTCTTAAATAAGTTGGACTATCTGACTAGGGCAGAAACATGAGCACAGCTATCCTTTTTCCTGGGGGGAAATTGACTGTGGGGCTTCTAAATGTTCAAGTCAATCTGAAAATGAAAACATTTGCTGTGGGTTTGTTCCATTTATTTATTTATTTAATATTTGCAGTCCATGAAGCTGTTTTCCTGGTGAATTTTTTCATATATTCAAAACAAAAGACATTAAGAACCTGAGCTTAACATGTCAAGGTGCTTTTGGAGGGTCTGTGTTTACTATGCTCTCTGCATGGCAGTGCAGCTCAGCTCAGTTCAGTAAGAACTGGTGGATTTTGGGAAGCTGTCACTTGTGAAAAACAAACACCCTTGTTTTCCCCCAAACCAGCCAACAACACAAGGAAAATCATTATTCAGCCAGTGTGCCCATACACTGATATGAACAAAACTTCCAAAAAGGAGAGCCTATGCCAGTTTATGGGAGCTATTAAAAGGGTGTTGAGATTTTTACGCTCACTGGGAAACGGACAGAGGCCACCAAAGTCATTTCACAAAGGCTGCTACAAATTCTCCAGTCAGTAAAAACCTTCAGTCATCCACGGCTGGATTTGAGCTGGCAACTGCTGTATCCCTTCAGCACTCAGCCCCTCCTCCCCCATTTTTATGGTCAGCAGGTGTGTGTGTAGGAGAGACTGTGGTCTCCCATTTAATTTGTTGCTGCTGATTTATGGCATAATATCAGTTAGGCAGGCTTCATAAAGCTGGGGGCCAGAAGGGACAGCTCGATCATCTGCCCTGTCCTCCTGTGCAGCACAGCCCATTAAGTTTCACCCGGACACCAGTATATCAAGCTCACAAACGAAATTGAGACTACAGCACTTTTAAGTACACAGGGGATTAAACCATGTGCCACAGATGGAAACAGGAGAAACGAAAAGCCATCGCTGCTCAAGAGCTCTGCAGTCTCAAGGAAGAAGAGAGTTGAGAGAAGTCCAGCTGATACCAGCAGACAAACCAAGAGAGGAGAGTCCCCAGATAAAAAACAATGAGGCAAGAAAATCAAGTCTGAGAGCAAAACAACAGCCAGAAACTTGTGCCAACCTGATCTGGGAGCAAACCATATCTTAAATCCAGATATGGTGATAGCCAGAGACCTGCGTATGACAAGAAGGAACTGCAGCAGGAGTGGAGGATAAAAACCTCTCTGCCATCACATTCTCTTTCCTTCTCCCTTCAAGCTTCTAAGGAACNGGGAAGGCAAAAAGATGCCTTTACGGATAATGTTAGAATTGCCTTTTATACAGGTTTATAAGGGCACTTGGAAACGCTGGGCATGTGATGCTGAGGAGTGATGAGTGTAATGTCATCTCACGATGAGGAGTTACAGCATGGGGAAAACCAACCCTCAGGACAAGCCATGACACCAGGGCAGCTCTCCTGAGCCCTAACCTTCCTGACTAGGAAACAACTGACTAATGAGGAACACACATGGAATTAATTTACTGTCAGACCGGCGGCAAAAATGATAGTTTTGTTTTATTCCATCAGAGCAAAAGCATCGCTGGAGAAAAGTCAGTCTGAGCTCCACAGTTTCTAAGGAATTAAGACTGAGAAAAAAGAGAAGCATTGGAAGCAAATACAAAGGTCAAACAATATTTGCTGGACTTTAGCATCTTGCTGCCTTCAACAAGTTTTAGGCAGAAAACATACAATATCTTCCCTGGAATTATTAGGTGAAATATTATGGCTTTTTGGGTCAAAATCCTCAGTCATCATTTCCTTTCCAATTTTATTCTTCTGTCTGTTTCAGCACTGTCTGTTGCTACCCAACAGCATGGTGTGGCTTCATTTGTGCAACTAATTTTGCTCATTTTAATCGTATTTCTCCAGCAAAAAAAATTGCATGTGCACTTGGGGTTTCTTTTGGGTTCGGATGAAGGCTTTGCCTTTGCAGAGAATGAAAAAGAGAGTCTGTCTGTCTGTCCTTGCACTTGCCTTGTGCTTTCTTAAGTTCGTCCATGGCCTATTATTGAATCTGATTCAAGGGGGACTTCAAGAAGTAAAACCACAATATAGGGCATGGATTGGGTAAGGATATTCCACAGATCAGCTTGTCCACTGCCCCTGAATGACACAGCGAGTCATTTTTTCTGCAGATATTTCCAAGTTTCCCCTTCTGGTTGTTTTCTGAACTACCATGGTTTTAAGGAATAGAATTATCTCCTCTCATTGTCTATCTGACATATTCCTCTTTAGCTGCACTAACTTCAGGAAAAATACAGTCTTGTGGACACCATCATCAACTTCTATTCTGAATAACTACAAGGGAAAAAGCCTTTGTTATTAAAGAAAAAAAAAAAAGGAAACAGGAACATCAGAAAAATACTGGCATAAACTGAAGATTTTATAAGATTCCAGGTATAAAACCAAGTTTTCTTGTGCCATGATGTCACCTACACGTACAATGTGATTCATAAAGCCTCTTTTGATAAAGCCCCTCTTGCACCAAACTCTCTCTTGATGTTTTTCTATGCACCAAAGAGACTTTGGGCTCCCTCCACAAGCAAAAGGAGGGAGGGAAAAATTAGGAGATGTGGGGAGAGACTGGAAGGGAAAACAAGAAAATGATGAAGGTTGTTTTAACAAACCAAAAGACAGAAGGATGCAAAGTGCTGGAAAATACGTCTAGAAGGAAAAAGTGTAGAAGTGGAAAGGAAAGAGGAAATTCAGCAAAGTATGTAAAAGTCAGAGATCAGCAAGCCAGGTTTTCAGCTAGGGTAAGCCAGTCAAACTCCATAAAGTGGACCTGAAATGAGTCCCAGCAATTGAGAATCTATCCCATTTTGTTCCATCAAAGAAATAAAGAACAGGAAATTTACTTTATAGAGAAGCTTGAACTCATGAATTAAGTGTGATTTAGCTGGTTCCCAGAAAAAAATCAGCAAGAACCCTGCTAAGGCCTGCTGTTCTATAAATACTATCTGATTAGACTAGTTATATTTTAGAAAGCCTGGTGTTCATACACTCAGGGTGGATCCTGGGGATGGCCAACAAGATCCAAATGTGATGCCTGGGGTCCTGGATGTGTCCAAGTACAGCAGGGAATAACTAAAGGCAGACTGGGATTTGCCCACTGCATCTACATTTTCAAAACAGGTCATCCAACTTTCCTTTTGCCTTCATATTTTTATCACTTTGTCCTCGAGTTTATCACAGCAGGCAGAGAAGGCAGCAAATCACAGCTTCTTGTTAGCAATTGCCAGACCATCAGAAAGTTCTAGAGAGCTGCTGGCCCAGCTTCGGAGGACAGGGCTATTTGATTTGACACAGAATGAATAATAAATCAAACAAGCCCCTGCCCCATAATTAAACCTCATGGAAGGCTGCCCTTCTTGAAAAGCTGGGATAGTCAAGGCTAAAGGCAGAGGTGTCTTTTGAGGTGGAGGGGAGGACTCCAGAGCTCTGCTCCCACCCTCAGTCTCTCCCTGCTGCACTGTGGCAGCCCTCCATCCATCTGGAAACGCTCTGCAGTTGGGAGGAAGCTTGAGAGCAGCAATGTGCAGTGATCCCTCTCCCAGCCCAGGGAGCTGTGCCAGGGACCGAGTTCAAGACCTGGACAATGCCCTGCTTGGCCAGTTGATTGGATAGAAAAATTAATTTACAGCCACATTATGGAGGAGGGCCCAGATTCCACAGAACACTGAAGTCCCTGGAAGCTTGGCTGAAAGATCAGTAGTGCTGCTGCAGCAGCTGAGATTTCCACTTGTTGCAAACAGAGACGAAACGGGATGGCCACGTACACAGGGAGCCCGAGGGGACCTGCACCTCACCTCAGGTGATGCTGGCTGCAGGCACCAGCCAGGAACAGGGTCCAGCTTTTCACCACGACCACAGGTGAGGTCAGGCCTTCTTGCCCATCCAGGTGGTGGGTGTTTAAACTGGAGGAAACACGGAGATGCTCAGAGCTGCAGTGCATTGTACCCGAATGCAACATGTAGAAGTGCTTCTCCTTTGTGTTAAACACCAGAATGGGTGCAAGCAGATCTTCTCCTGGAGGCTAAGAGCAGGTCCCCCAGCTCCTGGAGAAGAGCTGGGATTTCTCCCAGGCCAGCAGGATTGCCTGGTGCTATCAGCCACCACATCTCCATTTCAGTGTCCCCCTGACTCCGCTAAATACATTTAGACAGTGGAAGGATTTACATTTACAGTGGAAGGACTGCTGAATTGCTGTGCTCAGGAAAAGGCCTGCACCAGTCTGGAGTGAGGGAAACCATCCAGCACTGGTTTTCAAACTCCTGCAGCAGACTGTGACACCCAGCCCTCCCCGCAGGGGCTGTGGCTGCTGAGATGTGCAGCACTGGGAGCAGTGCGAGAGGAAGATGCTGAAGACTCTTCCCTAAAGCAAGGGGAGATGTTAAGGCTTTCCCAGGGGAAAACAAGACCTGTTTCAACAACAACAACAACCACGTGAGATTTTTAAAAAAGTGTAACACAGATCACAGGCCTGTTTGTACTGTGCCCAATGAATATTTCTGAAAAACTTTCAAAAGCTCTATTTCACATTTTCACTTGAATTATCTATTACCTTAGAGAGAGGATGCACCTTTTGGCAGTAAAACAAAGCACAATAAATGTTGCAAATTGAATCTGACTTTCCATGTTTTGGGATAAAAGAAGAGGTTTTGAATCTGGTAAAAAAGACCCAACTCATTCTTGTCTCTGAGTGAGTGGCTACTAAGAACAGATCTTGACTACCTGCCCTGGTCACTGCCCTCAAAACACGGGGAGCCATCCCTTGCAAAAGGTGTGCCAAGCCTGTTCAAAGGAAGCGGCTTGTGAAATGAAACTTTACAGCTAAAAAGCTAAAAATAAAGCTTCATTTCTTCTCAAGAGCCTGGCTTAACAGCCCCCTCTGTTATTCTTCTTATTCTGATGATTCTTCCTGTTATTTGTACAGCTGAGCCAAAGTTTCCAGGCAATTCACGAAGTTACTCAGCGAGCTCAAGTGGGACATGAGGAATTACAAACTGTAATTCTGACTCTGGTTTACAGGACAGTTTCATCTACACCCATTTTTAGAATCTCTTTACATTCAATGGGGTAGGAGGGGACTTTTTTTGGGTAACATTATCAGAGGTATTCTACATGTACCATCATACTATTATTATTAATTTGATTATAATATCTCCTAATCAAGTTTTGGGGTTTTCCAAGAAGAATTCAGTGTTTGGTAAAATTCTACAGAAATCAAGGGAATAATAAAAAGAATTGTTTTGCCCACTCCCATTAGATTTACTACTTTTTCTACTACATGAAAGAAAACTGGAAGAGTGATAGAGTGCAAATTAGGTTACTTTAAACAGGTTCTTTCTGGAGTTCATATGCGGGAATGCTCTCAACTTTTGTAGCCTTGTAAAAAAGAAAAAGAGTCCTCAATGACAGTGATTCATTTTACAATTCATTAATCATATTTCTCTCAGGTAAAGGTATGATTATCAAAAGACTTTTCAGTACAAAGGCAACATTATTTCTCCTACAGAAACTGTAGGGGTTTTTTAAGGGCAGTTTTTTAGTTAGTAGTGTAGTTGCAAAATGAATCCAATCATTTTCTCAATACCCATAACCACCCCAAACCTGCTTTCAGTTGACCAGACTATCATTTATTCTCTTGCCTTTCCCAACAATTAGGAGTAACACAGGAAGATAACATTTAATGTAATGAGATATTTATATGTACACTTGTAAATAAAATAATTTCATGCTGTGAAATAAAATAATTTCATGCTGTGTAAGGTATTTTTATACTTGAACACTGTACTGGTATTTTTTTAAAAAAACTTTACTATAGATTAAAAGGAGAGATATTTGAAACTGAGTAATGCTTTTTTTTCCGTTCAATTTTCATAAGCATCCTTTTATTTCTCTGCCTTCTCTGTCTTCCTCCCTCTCCACCTTTTCTTGGCTGGTGCAAAGGTACATGAGAAACTCTCTTAATGAAAGCTCGTGCAGATTTTTCAAACTTTTCTTTTCACAGGGATAGCTCAGGTCCAAGGAGCATGCCTGCACATGTGGGGATTTTTGTTTCAAGACGCAGCATGAGAGACTTTTTGAAGGTAGTCATAGGCTGGCTTGAGCTCACCCCATATAATGCACTAACATTTTTTGTTGGATGGGATGACATCATCTAAAATTGGCTTTTGATACTGGGAGCAGAGCTGGTTCAGAGCATGCTGAAAGCAGTAGGAGTCTCTCTACTGACTGCAGTGCACTTATGATTAAGTCCTTTAATACCATTTGCAGAAGGCAATTTCAAGGCATTCCTTTCTTTTAAAAACCACTGGTGCACAGCAAGGCTTTAAGAAGCTGCCTGCATCCAGTGGGGCTGCCAGCCTACCTGCATGTTCCAGAGCCCTGCAAATTGCCCTCAGTGTTTGTTTGGGTCAAAAAGATCATAATACTCATTGTACCATCTCAACAGCTGAATGCAGAGACCCCTTGAATCAATAAAGTACAGCTGATGTGCCAGGGCCTGAAAAGCCTTTGCTTCACTTTGACTTTTTATTCCTACCAAATTGCCATTCACATTTCAGCAAAATTAAATATCCTTCTGTTTAGGTGCCAGCAACTGATGGGAGCAGTAAAAGAAGTTAATTGAAAGCTACTGGCTGCAATACTCAGGCAAGATTAAAAAACCAAAAAACAAAACAAAACAAAACACCCAAAAAAACCTAAAAGAAAGAAAAAGTCATGGTTTCCTAAAAGTCCTGCCACTGTGACACAGAGTTACTTAAGACTATAAAATATAGAATATTCTAGAAACTTCATGTTCTATTTTGGAATGTTCTGTTGCATGGACTCCTTTTTGCACTAACATGACCATTTTGACTTTGCAGCAGTCTGTGTGAGCCACAGTTTGTGTCAGGTGGCTCCCTGCACTGTGCAGGTCACTGTCCCCACCCCTCCGTCTCGCTCCAACCAGCACAGGGCCAGGTGTCGCCCACCCCTACCCACAGAAAGCTCTTCCCTCCCAGGCATTCCCGCTTGTAGAACAGCCCACAGACCTCCCTGGGGGAAAAGGAGACAGAACCAGGCCCAGAGATGTGCACAGCCTCCACCTGAGCACGGGCAGACGAGGAGGGAGAGATGGGGCTGCAGCTGGGGACCTGTGGCTGCCACCAGGACTGATGCTCCCTGCATCTGGTACCCGGGATAGAGGTGCTGGTGTAGGCCACGGCGGCCTGAGGGGGAGAAATGGGAAGCACATGGGAAGCAGGAGGGAGAAACTCACTGGGGAGAAGGAAGCACAAAGCCCCTCTAGCCCCTGCTGAGGAAGATGTGAGCTGTGGGGACTGTAAGGTGCCATGAGCAGCACGGTGTAGGCAGCTGCTGTGCCCCCGTGGGGCACGTCTGAAGCCGGGTGGGCATAGCCAAGTCCAGCACCCAGCCCCCAACTCCGCAGCCTGCTAAGCTAAAAGTTGAACCCAAGAGAGCACTATGTCCACTAGCAAAAGTGTACAGGATCAGGTCCAAAGTCTGCAATTTCACTGGAAACCAACTTAAGCTACATGTGGGGAATGGGAGCATGCAAGCCAGCAGGATGAGAAGGCAAAGCAGATGGGACCCACAATTGTGTCCACAGCTATGAAGTTCTGTGACTGCCGCCAGGCCTCTCACTACCTTTACTGGCTGCTGGTGTGACCCTTCCTGCTGCAGGAGCCTCCTCCTGCCTCTGCTCCGTGCTTTTACCTCTAAATGCAACTCCTCGTGGCAAAGGGGTCACACAGAGCGTGGAAGCAAAAACAACTTCTAAATCAAACTAGGAATTTTATCACGGATACTATTCCTTTCTTTCTCGTTGCACTTCACTAAAAGCAAACTCAGGTGGACTTGATGCCTCCTTCTGCTCCGCATGTATTTGGGGTTTCCCTGTAAGGTCTCCCTGACAGACTGTTCCACGCAGACCCTGCTACTCCGACTCTGCCTCAGCATTAAAGCTGTCTGAGAAGAGCTCCAGAAATGCTGCAGGAGGAAGCCGTGCTCTGGGTTTTCAACTCCTTTCACCTCTTGGTTTTGCCTGCAGAAATTACAACTGGCCCCATATATACGCTCATTCCTTCTTTGAACAGAGCCAGTCTCACCTCAGCAGCTCCCTGCAGCCGTGAAACCTGTAATCTAATTACACACCCTCTGAGAAAATGTTTCCTTTCATCAATTGTGAATATGCTATTTTTTGGTCTCATTGTCTCCTTTTCCCAATATTTTTAGACAGAATCCCATTCTGAGCAAATAAAAGCCCCAGATCAACTCATCGCTTACAATATATACACAGACTGAAGACAGATTTCCTTCTTTCTCCTCTGGGGCTTTTCTTTTTCAGTGGCAAACTGAACATTGAATTTTAGTTTCTTCTGGCAGAATCCGCTGTCTGCTGGGTGAATTGTGCTCATACAATCTGGTCTTCATAAGAGCTTATTTTATTTTTTTTTTGGTTTCCTATTAATTCAATACTTGGCTGACTAAACAGAGTAGAAGCAGGTACCTGGCACAGGATGGACTGATCTCACTTCTACGTACTCTGCTTTTAGAATTCAAGACATCTCTGTCATCAGAACTAAAACTTGTCTTTTTTTAATTTTAATTTTTATTTTTATTTTTATTTTTATATGTATACTAAAGAATTAAAGCCTAGAAAATTTAGTTCCTGGTATGACTGCAAATAATCAGGCAAAGGTGGTTCTGATGTTTGGGTAGAGGAGCGTGACCTCCAAAACCTCTCAGAGGTAACTGTAAGATCCTTGTGTAATAGATGAGTTTTCTAACAGGTTCCACCCACAAGAGTTGCCAGAAGACCTGCAGTTTCCAGTAATAATCAGAAATCTTCTGTTTTCAAGGAAGGTCAGGGCAAAGAGATTTGACACCAAAACCTTCTCAGGTCTCCAAATGAGCTTTTTACTATTTTACTCATGACAAAATCTGTTAAAACCATGTATAAAAGTACTAAGGGCACATATCCATGAGACACCAGTGGCAGATACCCAACTTGCTACATAACTCCATTTAAAAATTACTATGAATATAGATCTAACTGTGTTCCTATAGCTCTAAGAGTCCAAGACTATTTGAATGGCCTTCCAGGATGTTCACTGAAATGCCCTGTATGAAATTAAAACATAAGATGGATAAGCTTCTATTATAAGGTAAATTCAGGTGTGAACCTACAGCAACTGTGGTGCACATGGGGCAGCTTGTTTGGCTGTCCATACCTCAAATTACTGAAGATCAGTGTAATTAAGTGAAGGACTTTCCCAAAAAAGCAAAGACAAGCTGCATAATCCTTTATACAGAATCAGCAGCCACTATGGCTTTGTAAAATGATCTAAAAAGCTCATTTACAAACAAACTAGGAGGTTATACCTTAATTCAATGTAACTCTACAAAGAAGGGTTTTTTTTAATAATAAGTTATACTCATTCAAGTACACTGCTACTTCCCTTTCTGACCTCCACAAATACTAACCCAAGTCTGGATGGAATATTCTTGGTGTTATGAGACAAAAACAGCTTCTTTTCAAGTTGGATTTCTTAGGATATTGTAGATGAGAGGAGGACAGGAAAGAGGAATTGATCATCTGTGACAATGGAAAAGAAAACCTCTATGAATTTATTTTCTTTTTAGAAATCAAGGGGCAAGGACTAGAGGAGATCTATGGGGTCTCCAAACCTGGTCCTATCCCCCAACACATGGAATAAAGGATATTAAAGCAGCTGAAAGAACAGGGAAGAAAAGATTGTCAGAGCACAAGAACAGCAGCCAGGAAGGTGATAGTTAGTGACAGATTTGTTCAATGGGAAGTAGAAATGAAACTTTCTACAGAAAGGATAGGATGTATCTTAAAATGGAGAAAGTGGAACATCTGGTGCAGGACATCACTGAAGGAATAACCAAACCCTGCTCTAACGATGGCTGGAATGGGGGTTGTGACCAAACACAGTTTTTTCTGTTCCCCAAAAACACATCTAATGATAAAAGCCATTGGTAATCCTGCACATTAACAGAGAGAGAGAACGTGGATAAACAGAGACAAAACTCTGATTATCTGGTTACTCTCATTTCAAATGGAAAAAAAAAAAAAGGGCTACAGATGCATTTTGGGATGAAAAAAGATCTGTGGAACGCCAGCCGAGACAGAAACATTTCTGAGCATTGTACATTGCTGAGACACTGTAACTTTGAAGAAATATGTTGGAGAAAAAATTCTACCAATAATGTTAGAGACCAGAAGTTCCTGTCAGGGCTTCCTGACAGGTTTTTTTTCACTGCAACTCTTGTGGAGCCAGCAAAAGGAGATGTGTTCTTTGAACTGGGTTTGGAAGGTACTTGAGGAAATGACAGACAAAGTAACCTCAGAGAAGTAACCTTAGTTAGAATGCTCATGCCTAAATCCACCTTAAACTCAGGAGACTGATAAAACAACTAAAACAATAAATAATAAAGGAAAAACTCAATGAACTTAGGGCGACACTGACACAAATTGGTGTGAGAATTTCTAGGATTTGAATGTGGAGGAAACTTAGACTATCTTTGAATTAAGGTACACAAATTTATCTGGAAAACTTGTGTCAGACTGGTGTTTGAAGAAGGATTTCACAGCTAATCCTATCTCAAAACAGGATTGCAAAAATAATGAGATCCTCCTAATATGTGAAAAGGATACATTTTCAGAAAAGATCTGTCAAAGAAAAACTCAGTCTTACAACTGCAGATTTGTAAGGCTATTGTGACAATTGCCCAGCCAACTTCTTCCAGAAAATTCAACTGCCTTAAAAGAAGTGGCAAAGGGCTCCTCAGGCATATAAATGGAAAAGAGGAAAGGGAAAGTAAGCAGAAAAGAGAACAAGAACTTTGCCATATTATTCAGTAAACACAGTTGCACGGGCTGCAGTGCCAAAAGCAGGAGGGGGAACGGAGCACAAATGCAGACAAGTAAAGCACGAGCAGGTATTTTCTAAATTTGCATGTTTGCTGTGTTCCTCCTTTCCATGTGGTGTATTGGATCCAGGAGTGGGTTAAAGCCCCGTCTTGGGCAGAGAGGCGAGAAGCTTGGAGATATTTGGATCTCCTTGTTTTTCCTGGAATGCGACAAACCTTCAGGACTGAATAGCACATAGCCTGATAGAAAACACTTTTCAGAGACAGAGGCAGCACCATCCATTTGGCATTAAATTTCAACAGTGTGTCCCTAGAGCACGGATGAAAGGAGTCACCCGAAAAATGAGGAGGAGGAGAAGCAGATAGGAGCTAAACAAGCTCAGGCACAGAGGCTGACACTGTGGAGGTTTTCAAGGCCAACACACAAAGACCTTTCCGAGACAGTTTCTCACCTGGGAACTCTGCTTCTTTACCAGATGACCAGCAAATACAAATCCATGGGGAAAAAAGTTATCTGGCCCATCTACAACACCATTCTGATCTGTCGTGAGGGAATCTGCAGCAATTTGGGTGTCTCCAGCGGGGCCATGGAAGTAGCATGCTGTTGTCAGGGCTGGGGGCAAGAGAAAGATGTGTCTCTGTCACAGATGCAAAATAGGGATTTCCACGTTGGAGGCGGAAGCAAAAACATTCCTGTGCTGTAGTGAAAGGATTAGCTTTTGGACTGATCTCTTCAACTATTTTCATGAATGGTCTTGGCACAATCATAGGAATGCACAGGAACGCATTCATCAAACTTTTTGATGAGAATTTGGGATATTGCCAGTGCAGCAAAGGATCAAACTGTCATACATTAGGAACTGAACTATTAGAATAAAAGAAGTGTAGTAGGTCATGCACTTATGAACTAACAATAACAGTTTCTGGAAAAAGCTGGGAACTCTGCAGTTGGAAAAGTTCAGGGGGAAAAAAAAAAGCTCAGAGAAGCTTGAAAATGCTGGTCAGTACAGAGTGATTGGAGCCAGGGTGTGAGGCAGCTATGAAAAAGATTGCTGTAATCCCATGATAACTATTTCCACTCAAAACAGGAAAGTGTTCATATCACCAGAGAGGGCAGGAACAACTTTTCCTGGAAAACTTTGAACTGTTCTATGCACCCATGCCTAAAACAGAGGAATTCAAAGTGGGACAAACACACCGACTCTTCAGTGATGCAGATTTCATGTCATGGTGAACTGAGTCCCATTCGGTCTCACACATTTCTTGCGTTCATGCAGCAGTGTGGTGAACCACAAGAGAGGAAAAACCCTTCAGAGGCAGAGATTACCCTTGTAAGATTGGAGGATGTAGTTCATTTAGAAGAGGTGATACTTGAAAGTCATGTAATTTATTTCCTTTCTAAAACTTTAAATGCAAACATGGATTTTTATGGAAATTTAGCTCTCATTATTTTAGTAGAAACTTCAGGAGTTCAAACTGCCATTTTTCCAAACCTGCTCAGCAGTTAAAACCATGGGCTATCCAAGAGCTGAACCTCCATCAAGGAACTGAAATCAGCTGGGTTTCTAGAGGTGCCCTGTACCTCCCACGTTTTGTCTTTAGATGGAGATGGAGGACTGGAAAGAGTAGAGCCAACCTATGACACTCTGGTCACCTCAGACAGCTGGGTTAAGAGTGCCTTTATGAAAATCCAACTTTTTGTTGCTACTACAGCGTGAATGGGAACTCCTGGATACTGCTTTCTTATCGAAAATTGGTGCTTTCATGGATCATCTGGGTTAATAAAAGCATCAGTGGTTCTTAGGCAAGGCTCACATGACGTCTTGTCTTCAAATGACATCGTCTTAAAATGACGCAGAGGAACACGTGCACAGATCACAGGCACCAGGGAGGCTGAGCACTGCAGCAGAGAACAGGGCAGGGAGATCTCGTCCTTACGGAAGAAAGGCAAGGATTTCTGCCAGGGCATTTTCAGCTGCGTTCAGAAAAAGTGTAGAAAACTGATGCCCAGATTCCTGTAAGGAGTTGAGTGTTCCAAGCCCTTTGGTTGGCCCGAGCTGTCATGTCAAGGCCCGTTCTGGCTGGATTCATATCCCAGATCTGCCTCCCCATGAAGAGCAGCATCTCAGGTCTAAGCAGGAGTCATTGCTATCTTTGAAAACACAGATCTGTTTGGGGGGACTCCTTCTTTCATAAAACATGATGGTGTTTGAAGGGTTGAGCAAGAATTGGCAAGTTTGGGATAGGTTCCCCCTTCTACCCGCTGCCTTTGAAAAGGGCTGGGCACTGCCTCCCTCCATGCAAGAGCAAGGGGGCATGAAATGAAACAAAATAATGAAATGAAATGAAATAGTGAAATGAACTGGAATGATGCATTTGCAGCACAGAAAGAGCACTCCAGGTGACACCAAGAGTAGGACTCATTGCCACAACTCACCCTTGATGCCAAAATTTAGCACAGGTTCAAAACGTGATTCGACAAACACATGGAAGAGAGCTCCAGGAAGAGATTTGCTCCTAAAAGCTTGTCTTTCTTGGGAAATTCCCTGGGACATATCGCTGCAGGCTGGGAAAATGCTGTGGGGAGTTTCAGTACCTGTTTGCCATGCACTGACTGTCTCCTCAAGGCATCTGTTACTGGGCCCTGTTTGGGTCAGTGGCCTATTTGAACCTTTGATCCGACCTAGAACAAGCCTTCCCATGTCCCTTCAGAGCATAATTAAACTAATTCATCACAAAGAAAACAGTAAACTGTCTTTCCCTCTCTTATCTTAGAGATAAACTCCTTTTCCTTCCTAGAAAAAATCAGTCTGTATGGATGAATACGAACTTCAGGCAACCAGTAACATCAACAAGTTGATAAGAAACTTATAATAACAATTCATGTGAATAAATCAGTCACTTCTAATGATGTCTAAATTCTTCAAGGAGATCCACACCTGCAAAAATTTAGACACATTTTCCCCCATAAAAGTAGGTTCCTACAGGCAGTCTCCTAATTCCATATTTAAGTATATGCCTTTTATTCAGAGGTGGCAAGAACCCAAATCTTTCTATTTTTCCCTTTTCTTCTGTCCAGTAACTGGTCACGTGTAATCTGTATTAATAAAGTCTGGTCTGTACTAAAAAGTCTGGATGATTCTTGTTCCCTTAAGGATATCCTGTACTTAAATAAATGGCTTATGTTCCTCAAAATAGGAGAACACAGACATTTAAAAGTCTGGGCAATGACTTCTAACCTGGAGCAAGAAAAAGAAAAGAAAGAATATTACTTATATTGCAGAAAAAAGTTAGATGTCTTTTTTCCCCTCAAAGCTGATGATGACTCAGCTGTTTTCCTCTCAAGTTATGAAATAAAGCTCTTGCTTTAACACTGATTAGCTGTGTACAACCGGCTCTCTTTAGCCACATTGCCTGTGTGAATGTACTCATGGAAAATAAACCACTCCTACAGACGAAATATATGTTTATAGGCTTGATTTTATCTTCATGCTTCATAAATAGCGTACCATGTGGACAAGCACTGGCAAGATAAAACAAGTGTCCGTAAAAAGGTTTGGCCTGGGAAAAGTCTGCTTCTGAATTTCAAAGCTACCTCCAGTCAGAGCACTGGACACAGACCCAGCAGCAGCCACACTTCCCAGACCACCACTAAGCCACCATGAAAACTGAATTTTTTAAGACGATGCAACTCCAGTGTGAGCACTTGAGCAAAAGCTCACTGCAAATGCTGACAGCAAGCTGGAGGTGCCAGCTCCTGGGTAACTTCTGGAAGTCTGGCTGCAGCTTAAAAGATAAGCAGAGACCATATGAAAATGCAGTCCAATTTATGGGTTTCCAATGCTTGGAATGGTAGCTCTGTATATGAACATCAGCAGTGAGCAGCTGGAATGTCCTTCTCTTCAGAGGCACTTTGGAGGGGCAGTGATGAAGAGAATAAAGAAAACCAGTCTGCCTTGCTTGTAGATGCTCTGTTGATTTTTTTCCCTGCTTGTTTGTGTATTTCCTACTTTCAGGCTGTAACTTGTAAGCATCAAACTGTTCTGAAATAGGGACTTTGAGCTGCAGTAGTTACCCTGCATTTGATGCTCCATTCAATGTCTCTGCCATTTATTGCAGCACCCAATAGAGATTTCTGCATGGCACCTGCAACCCAGGCTGGCGAAAGCCTCAGGTGCTGGACTACCTTGGGATAGCAGAACCCAAGTGTTTTCTAAATGGGTTTTCTCTTAGCACAGAGAACACTTTGAGCCCCTCTCGTGGTCACTGCTGCAGATACTCAGCATGACAGGGTGAGCCCGGGCCTGCCTGAGTCCAGCTAGAGCACTGCTGTACAAACAACAGGCACAGTAACGCTGTAGATCAGATATATCACCCAGTGCTGGTACTGCCCAGCCCTGTTCTGGACATGGACACCACGCAGATTGCTGTAATCTGAGAAGAAACATCTGTTTTACAAGCCTTCCCTCACTCTCTTCTAAAGTGAAAGAAACCCCAAGCCCCTCCAAACCCACGCCCCTTCAGCAGCCCATGGAAGTGTCCCATAATTGTCTGCCTTTTCAAAATTAGCAAAGTACCACTCAGTTGTGATTAAGCTCATTTCAAACCTGCTCCTCAGGAAATGCCGCTACTGAATTCCAGGCAATTCTTCAGGTGAACTCACTCAGCACACAATAACAGAGAAATACATTTGTTCCAGGTGCTTTCTTGGCAGAACCTGACATTTGTGTCTGTTTATTCTTCCCTCTGTCTCCCAAACTCCCTTTGGATTTTGCTGTTCTGTAATTGTCCAGGTTGTTCTGTCTCCTCCTCATGTAAGAAATGGCTGGGGAGGGAAGGAGCTTTAATGAAAGGAGCATGGATCAGAGCCACAAAATGAATCTAAATATGGTCCTTGTTTTCTTATTTTGCAGCTGACCCACACGCATTGTAAAACACACTCCTCCATAACCCCATTAAAAATATTTTGAGTCTCAAATATTCTGCATGTTTTAAATGGAATTAATTCCTTTGTGTGCATGCTTTGTTTATTAATTAACATTGTGCAGGGAACTGGATAAAGCAAAAAGGACAATGTGATATTTTCTTCAAAGTCTTGCAGTCTAAGTAGACCGGCGAAGAGCAGAAACAAACAAAATAAAATGCTGGAAATTACAGTCAGAGCTTCCGAAGTAATTTAGACACACCTGTGTACTTGATTTTAAAAAGAGATCTGTGTTGTGTTTGGTCATTTTCTGAGAGTGGGGATGGCATGTCTGGCAGGTGCTGAAAATTAAGTGCATACAGGAACTCTTGAGTAGAACCAATAAAAACAAATGTGCCCAAAACACCTGACAGCTTTTAAAAGCTTGATACTGTAATTTTTAATTTCTTTCTACACAGCTTGAGCTTAATTTACCAGTTTGATAGGTGTTCATTGTATTTTTATTAGATGGGCTGGGATCTGTGGAGCTCTTAAGAGAAATACGCATCATCCAGAAGCAGTTTTTGTTAAACATTAGCTTCCTCTCAACCCAAAAGTGAATATTAAAAAGGTTTTCAGGCTGGGGTTTTTCCACCTCTGAGTTTGAAGAGACCTTCGGCAGTGGCCAAAGAGTCCAATAAAAAGGGACTTGCCACAGAACACAAGAGAAAACCAAGAGAGAGATCCAGAGAGGAGAATAATATGGTTTTATCAACAATGAGATTAGGATTTTATATGTGGGATCTCTAAGCCTGAGCCACTGGGCTTGCCTGTTATCTGCTGTATATTTTATTCTACCTCTTAACTTATTTACCACTGAATCACTTCAGTGTAACCTCTCTCTCCAGGTTACAGTTGTATCAGATTAGGATATCTGCTTGATATTCATGGCAAGCTTTTATTAATAAAGTGCTTTCCTCAGTTGAACTCAAGTCAACAAGGTAATTGTATCTAGGAAAAAACTACTGTTTCTTTCTTCTGTTATCCATGTAGTTAATTTGTACTGTGGACAGAACCTGATGTGTGAAAACCTCTTTCCTCCCATAGTTTTGTGTGACTGATGAAGGAAGACCTCTGCTTTACAAAAGAAGCAATAATACAAATCCCTTTTCAGGCTTTCATCCCTCAGAGCACTGCAAAAACACATCCCATCTATTCCTTTAAAAGGGAGATGTGACTCTCCTGTCCTACCTAACAACTGGGAAACCACTGGCCTTAAGACAGTGTTGGGGACCACTGTAGAACACAGGCCCTTTCTACTGACATTTTTTCTTTGCTTATTTTAGAAATCCCGTAAAAACAAAACAAAACAAACAAACAAACCACACACCCCCCCAGCCAAAACAAACCCAAAACCCCACAAAAAATGGATATTTAAAGAGAGATCAATTTAGAGGAGAAGTGTACATTCCCTCTTAGCAGTTAAGGGGCTTCACAGTGCCAATCCTGCTCTTGCAGATGCTGTGTGAGCAAACACATGCTGATCATGATGCAAGATCCTGGCATTTCTAATGTTGAAAACACAGGAAGAGTTGATACCCCAAAGAAACTCAAAGGAAAAAAGTCTTCTTACAGATACCTTTGAGACTCTCATTCTGTGAAATACAACATTTAAGGAAGCACACAACCATTGGAAAAAGAGTATTTTGAAGTTTAAGTAGAAACTGTTCAATGCCGTGAAAGAAGTCCTATGATCATTGCAGTCAATATTGGTTTGCAGCTTCACAGCACAGTTGTCTCCTTAATCCTTTACTAGGAATCTGCTTTTCAGGGCTAGAACCACATAGAAGTGTGCTCTGTGCACTGATAAACTGTCTACAGGTGAGCCAGAGACTCTTCGAAAAGCTGGATTCCTAAACTAAATAATCAGAGCTGTCTGCCTGTAGAAATGGTTTCCTGAAGGGCTGACCAGGCAGAAGTTCCTGCTGATGTTTTAAAAGCCCAGGCCTTCTTCCCTTAGCAACCTTGATGTAAAATTAGAAAGCTAACTTTAGACACCAGGGCTGGGAAATGTGGGTGGCCTTTAAATATGATTACAGGTCAGACAGTGCAATTAAAGTTCCCAGGAAATAATCAGTATTTTATCTCTCTCTCTCACTATACTCACACAAACATATATCCCTGACTTCCCCCCTCCAGCCCTGGAACCATGAAACCCATCTGTCTTCCCTTAACTCTGGCCCATTCTTTCTGAATGAATTGACCTACCTAAGCACACTTCCTGCTGGTGTACTTGCCTTGAATTTGGAAAATAAATGATACGTGATGCTATTTTGCCCATCCTCAGTTACCTCACTGAGAAGTTCCCCACCCATCTTGGCACGGTCTTTTTGAGACAGGAAGCACAAAATTGTGACCACATAGGGTAAAGGTGGTGCCCCAACAAAGCCACAAGGACTCTAAATTTAAGCCTCCCATAAAAGCTTTGAAAATGATGACACACAAAGAAGCAGAAACTATGGGGAATGAAACACCTTAATTTTGAAAAACCACAATGATCCACCCAGGACTTCTAGAGCTTTCAGCTCTGAGGCATGAATTAACCACAGGCAGAGTTTTTAACCTACCAAATACAGGCACTCATTCTTTGCAACTTTGCAGCTGTGTAAAATGGGATGGATGTGTCTTACAGACTTAAAAAGACAACTCTCAACATGTCTACGTCTGTTTAAAAAAACCAACAACACACCCTCACAGTCCAGTAAGCTGGGATTCCCAGAGATGAACTGGTGACCCCTCATTTTGGAATGGGAAATTCAGGATACTGTACTTTTACCTGGCTTAAAAAGTCCAGGGCATCCTTGTTCTGCAAAAAAAGTGCTCTGCACTACTTCATCTTGAGCTTGGGTTACCCTCAAAAAGGCATCTGAAGTAAGCAGTGTGAAAATTTTGGTCTGGAACTAGCGATTTCAAAACTCTTGTGGGCTGGCCATGTTCCACATAAAGGTGCTGACATTGTATTTAACCGTGACCGTAATTAAATCTATTTATTGCATCATTCGGTATTAATTTGTATTAATTAGTTAATTACTGTTATTAATTAGGTGCTTTTTGGGCTTCATTTTCATCTGAATAACACTCTTTAATGGACAAGGAATGGTGTGAGGTGTCTTCTCAAACACGACACTACCCAGAGGCAGTGGTGAGTGGAAAACTGTTCTGTGCACTAAGATAAGCCCTTCCCTGAATCAGGGGCATGCTGACTAGTGTTTCCCCTGAAGGCATGTTTTGGGGGAAACTCTGAGTGCTGGTGAATGTGAATATCAAATGAAACTGAAAACAAAACCCTGCCCTCTGGAACCTACTGCCCCTCAAAGCCTAATCACTGCTTTTCTTGGAGCAACACTGTGTTTTAAGGTTTGGGTTTGTTTTTTTTGGATTTTCTTTGCACGTGCTCAAAAGACAGGGTAAAATTATAGGAATACAGGGATGGAGGAAATTCAAACGGAAATAAAACATGTGACAGGGCCAAGGCACAGTTTATAGCCTTCTGCAGGTTACTGCACTTGCTCCCTCAGCCAGGATTTGCCAAGAACCCTAAGGTGTGTCTTTCCTGAAAAAAATTTAGTAAGAGTACTGCCCGGAGCTGTAAGATGGATTTAAAAATCAGAGCCTGGAATTGCTCTGAAATTTCTTGTCAACATTAACTCTGTGTCTCTCGTAACTCTGAATTCCAAATTTGAGGTGATTCCAGTAGCATTGCCAGAAGAGCAGCTTCAGACTCGGATCCAGGTTTTACTGAATCACACATGGGAAGCTCCAGTCCGAAAGTTTTTAAAGACTTTCTTCTGTGTGCACTTGTATATATGCATGTGCAAGCAAGTGTTTGAAAGCAGATGATATCCAGAAACCACATTTACTATTGGCACATGATGTTTCCCCATCAGTCACTCTGACAACAAACGCAGGACTTCCAATCCATTACGATCTCAAGACATCACCAATTTACTTAAACTACTTTAAAATGCACAGTAAAATAATGTTTTTTGTAGAAATGAGAAGCTGGGGATATCATGCAGCAGTGGAGAAGGCTGAAGGAGTCTTGTGGTTGCAATTAGCCCACTGCACTTACGGAATCTGTCAAACTGCAGAGGAGAAAGCGAGTCCGACTCTGTCAGAGCCAGAGATACGCTTCTGAAAAAAATGGACAGAAGCATTCTCATTACTGGGATCTCATTGCTTGAGATAGCAAAGGTGACGGCTTATTTTCCTTCCTTTCAAATTTGGGACACTGTTGCTTCTCTAAGGAACGGTTCCCCAGGAGAGGCTGGTGACAGGACTGTCACAGAGAGGCAAAGCCACCATGCCTTCCACAGGAGTGCAGTTTGTCGCTTGTTGCGGTCTGTAGTTTCCGCGTTGGCATGGCAAGCCGCAAACCTTCCCAGAGAGCGCTGAGGGGCTGCATCGGGGAGAGCGGCTCTTCCGCTTCCCGCAGCCCTTCCGAGCAGCCCCGCGCTCACGCTCCCGCTAGCTGTCGGCTCCACAACACGGTGGTGATAAAGGAGGCGAGAAGGGTCTCCGCACGGGGACTGCAGAAGAACTTTATTCACACAGCGACATGCCGATTCCCAGATGCACAGACCCCACATCACTGGGAACCTGGGGTTTTATAGGGGGACGGGGGGGGGCTGAGAGAGCACATGGACTAATGGTCTCAGGGCGCAGGGGCAGTACATGGGCGGAGTTGGGGTACCAGAACCAATAGGGAAAACCTGAGGGAGTGGCCAGGACTAGGGGCGGGGAAGGGAGAACAATGTGGGAAGGGCAGGCATTTAGTAAGAAAAGGAGTGGAGAAATATAGCACTGCAGTCCCTGCCCATTGCTCTGCCTCGAAGGCTCCCTTCCCAGGAGGAGGAAAGAAGGAGCTACAGGAGGGCAGATTGCCTGGCCTTAAAAGGAGATTTCCAGGATAGAAATGTTGTGCACAGCCTGACTTTGCTGGTTGCTAAATGAAGGGGAAAATATACAAACAGGCAGGCACACTCACACAGATGTTCTGCAGGGAACCTTTACACACCCCTCTTCTCTGCTCTGAAAACATATAACCCTTATAATACTACATATTACTCTGAAAGCTCTTCCCCTTTCACTTACAGAAAAGTCCTTATTTTTATGATTTCAATAAAGAATTATATTCCAAGACCAAACTGCTGAGTACTCTCTGGTAAGGGGGTGGCTAAATCTTCTCCATTATGCTGTGGATGGACTGTTTTTCCTCTGTGCACTTTCTAAATGCGGGGTGTACCATTAAGAAGCTTGTCTGCAGACAGAAGGGCAATAATCTGACTGGAGCCAGTCAGTCCATGACCTCAAGTGCACCATCTGAAAACTACACCTCAAGCCTTGCCCTCATTCTTACTCCACCCTCTGCAGAGCAAATCACACCACTCCAGTTTCATAACTCTGGGAGGCTACTCACCCACCCAGGTTATAATGCTGTCAGCAGCTTTTGGGAGAACCCAGTTAGATAGAGACAGCTTTAAGACAAAAATCTTTCTTCTGACTTCTCTTTCAGTAATACCTCGAGTGCTCCTTGCTGTTCACATTGCCCTTTCCTAGCTTGCCAGCATGTCTGAATGAGTTTGCGTGTTTATAAAGAACAGCATTATGACTAACATACTTTCACAGGTCACAGAACAACTTATATCAATCCAGCTAATTAGCTCTTTTCTGTGGTATTTTTTTTGTACATGAAATATTTATTCAGTTTTCTTATCTACTGGAATTTGTGATGTGCAGACAAAGGCATACCACAAAGCGATTCGTTACGAAAACCGCAAGACACTGATCTTTATTTGTTCACAAAAACAGTCAAAATGAATTTATCCTAAGGGATAAAGGAGGCAGGGAGAGCAAACTGAAAGATGAAGATAAGGCAGTCTGAAAGAGACAGAGCAAAGCTTTGGCCAACATCTAGATCTGGCATCTCACCCTACAGACAGTCAGCTGAATTTTTCTACTTTCAGCCTCTTTTTTTGTGTTTTAGGCTGACTCTTGTCCAGTTCCTACCAGCTCAGAGGCCAGAGCCTGCCTGGCGACACAGCTCCTCCTGTCAGGTACATCTCTGTGGGGCTGGAGGGGCTTTGCTGTGGCATTGCCTCTGCAGGCTGTTGGCAGGGGCCGGGAATCAGGGAACGGAACCCGTGGCAGGACCAGGCAGCTGGCTGGTCATCCCACATCCTTTGCCCAAGGCAGGTCTCCTGCAGCCCTGTCCTTCCTGGTACATGCTTTCCACGCCTACCCTTAGAGGTCTGTACAACTCTCCAGGTAATCTAATCCAGCTCTTCATTTTTTTCTGCCTTTAGAAAGTGAAGAGTACTTTAACTGCGTATTTCTTGCTCCAGTTTATCTTATCTACCATGCAAATGGAGCATGGAACATCCCTTCTGTCTTTTTAGCTGTCTTTTATGTACTTGTGGGATCATGCTCCTCCTTCAGTCTTCCTTTTTCAGACTAAATTACCAGAGATGAGTCACTTTCCTTTGTAGGCCCTTTCTCTAAAACCTTTGATCATACGCTCTATTCTCCTCTTGCTTCCTCCAGTACCCCAAACTACTATACCAAGGACATCACCTGACCCCTTAACCTTAAAGGTTTATGAATGCTAGGAGAAATAAAGAGGAAGATTTTACTAGTCCCAGACTTTCCTCAAAATACTTTTTTTTACCTTTCATTGCAGACAGGACTTCTATTGCTTTTGAAAAACATTTTGCCAGAAGGACTGATGCTATATCCAGATCTTGCAAATAAGACTTTATTATTTTGTTCTTCCCCTGGTTTGCCATTTATCTCAGTGGAATTTCCACCTGCTTCTTCCAGGTGCTGCCAGCACGGATTCACAGGAGCTCTATTAACTTCTAAAGTGCAAGTTAATGTCATTCTAAAAAGCCTCTTGTTTTCATCTTACTGCCATCAGCAACAACAACAAAAAAAACCAAACAGCAGTCCTCTTTTCAGCAGCTCATTAAATCTTATTAAAATACATGCCTGACAAAATAGGTAAATTAACTCCACAAATCTGCTGTGACGGTGTCCAGCCTGCCAGTCATTCTTCTTTCTTTCTTTCTTTCTTTCTTTCTTTCTTTCTTTCTTTCTTTCTTTCTTTCTTTCTTTCTTTCTTTCTTTCTTTCTTTCTTTCTTTCCTTCCTTCCTTCCTTCCTTCCTTTTTTTCCCTTTACAATAGCTCAATGAGGAAAATTAATGCTCCAGACTTATCTTGAGGCAAAGCTTTTCTGTTAAATCCAGCCAATACATGCTAAATGTTTTTAGGTAACCTTACTTTCTTTCACTTTTCTCACATATAGACAGGTATTGCCTGTGTGCCAGCCAGCAGGACATTTACAAGAAAGCAGCTTGTGCGTCTCTAGTTTGCAAAGGACAAACAAGAACCACTGATTCCCTAAGCAGCATTTCTGATAAGAGTAGCTGATTAAGTGAAATGCAGATGGAATAACAGACTGCCATCTGCCTTCCTGTTTTAATTTTTGTGGTAAATTCTGAGAGCCTGTATCTCTCATTTATGCATATACACACTCATGAATCTTAGCTGCAGGGCAAATGGGGAGTACATGAGCATTATTAATTTGATAAAAAAAACCAAAACGAAACATGAAAAAAAAATTCCTTGTGTTATTTTTGAAGAGACCTTTATCTTTTGTTTGAACTTCAAACAGAGCTAATGCCAAGTAACTCAACCTTAATTTACCATGAAAGGCACTAATATCCAGTCCTCCACAGAAATGATCCACAATCAGCATTCCCTGCAGGATCTTTGCCACAGTCAGTGGAGATTTTTTGTTGCTGTTTCCTACTTCTGAATATGCTTCACAATCAATTATTCATCCCGTGTCCTCTACCTCCAGAGCCTTTCATCATTATCTCTGAAAAGGGAATCAGGATGAAAACCATAATTGCTGCAATTTCATTAATTTATAACTGTCATTCCCTTCTGTGACTTGACCAAAAGAGCACCTCACTCATCGCTGGATTGCTCAGACCATTTGTAACTTCTAAAACATTATTGCTACCTAACAGTTGCTCTGTTAACTTCAAGTTTATCAGGAAAGGGGGAAAAAAGCCAAGGGAGGCCCCTGGGTTTAGTCCCAGCACTGCTGCAAAAGCTGCCAGGTGGTCACTCTTGGTCATGGTGTTGTCCAGCTTCCCACCTGTACTGGCACTGAATTTAGCTCCTTCATCAGCACTGGTCTGGATTAGGAACCTTCCTCTGGGAATAGCTGGGATCTGAGGAGCAGGGAATGAGCTCCCCACAACTGAATCATCTGTTTGGTCTCCCTTTATCCCCATCACTGCCTGTGCTCTGGTTTGCAGAACTGCATGGCTACCTCTTAGCTATAAACAGGAGGAAGCCTTCTTGTGGAAAGAAATATTATGAAGAATATTCTGTCTTATATTTCAAAATATTTCAATCTTAACATTTCAAAATTATGGAGACCAATTGTTTTTAAATGCCTGAAGTTTAGTGTACTGAGATCCTTTGGCCAGAAGGTAACAAATTTTATTAAAAAACAGAAAGAAAAATGTGTCTATTCCTGTAATTTTAAAGCTAAGAAGTGATTTGACACAGCAATAGGGAATCTTCGACAGTTACACCAATTTCCCCATTAAAAGGAGAAAAAGACCACAGCTGGGAGCCACCCTTTGCAAGCTCCTTGTGCAATGGCACCCAGCAATGTGCCAGCTGAAGATGAGTAAGAAATCTGGAGCTGGATGGAATGACAAGTACAAGCTCAGTTGAGGGGAAAGAACATCTCTCCCTCTGCAAGAGAGCAAGAGCCCATTATGGCTTTTCATCTTCAACTCCCCAGTGCACCCACGACTACAGACCAAGCTGCACAAACTTTGCTTGGATGGCAGATTCAGCAGCTCCTGTCTCAGGCTGTTCCCTTTGCCAAGCCCAGTGCACAAAGGTCTGCTCTGGCCACTGCTGTGGGTGGGTGTAGCCCAGTGATAGGATGAGGAAAGGAGGCTCGGGCTTGCAGTGCTGTTTAAACTCCAGCTTTAATTGTATCTGGTTGCTGAGATGCACATTGCTCTTAAAAACTGGAAACAGAGACTGGCTGCTCAAACAGGAGCTGCAGAAGCCTGCTGACAATTTCATCTGGTGACAGCAGCTGGTTTCAAAGCAGATTAGTCACTGCTATTGAGAATATTAATTAAGGACTCGCTCTTTCTGCCTGCAGATCACAAAGGTTTACTGGCAGTCCCACCTAAACAAACCAGGCTGGCTTCACAATCCAGTTCCAGCAGTTTCCCAGTCTCCTCTGGACTCGATTTACCACCAGCTTCTTTTCTGCAGCAACTTGCAGAAAGGAATACGACTTTTTTAAGCCTGGATTTTGCCAAGAAAACTACGCTAAGGAAGAGCTACATCATACTTTAACTGGGATTTCCATCCAGTTCTAATTAGGCTGCATAAAAATGTCTCCAAACATATTTAACTTGTATGAAGTGGCATAACAGTCAAGGCTTAAAATTTTAATTTATGGGTTTGGGTGGGTGCCTGATACTTCTAATGTTTAATGAATCTGTCCTCACTTGGCAATTTGCCACTGGTGATCATAGGGTTTGTGTATGCCCCTAGGTATTTATATCTGTAAAATTGATAGTGTGTGAAATGTCTTATATTTGACAAAACATGGCTGTTTTATTTTCTTCTGAAATGACATAATTACTCCTGCAGGATATGTGGTCAGTTGAAGATTTGCAATTTTTCATATTAAATAGTTCTATATATTATTTCTGACAGGCAATGTTTTATTTTTGTGAAGGATTCAGAGTCTGTTTAGTTAGAAGCTGCATTTTGTTTAAGTCTCACACTGGAAGCTCTCTGGGACAGGAGCTATCTTTGTGTTGTAACACAATTGAAACAATAACTTTAAAAACCTCTGTAAAATGGGATTTTCCATTAATTGTGCAGATGGCGGTTTGCTAAAAATACACATAGAAATTAAAGTGGCACAAAAGCTAGTAAGAGTAAACACAAAAAACCCCTCTTAGACTAAGTCCAGAAAGAAAGGAACAAGAGACAACAAAAAGCTCATGGCTGTTAATAAAAAAAAAAGAAAAGGAAAATCCTTTGTTATTCAAGCAGGACTTTTAAAATATCTTTATTTTTTCCTTTCAAATACCACCAATGACATATTTAAGTAAAATTTCCACTCCCTTGCCAATAATGACTGAAAAACTCCAGTGCTAAAAAAAGACAGGAAAACAAAATCAGGAAGCCGATGCTATATGAAAATAAAACCAACCTAAAGCCCACTGGATCCAGTCTGAGGGTTCAGTGCTGGTACAACAATAAGTCTTTTGAAGGTCTCTCAACTCAGCTACAGTTAAGAAAAATCATGGTGTTGTCAACCTCCCTGAACTGCTCTGGCTTTTGTAGATGTGCCACCATAAAAATTCAAAGCACCTCCACTTTGAGTGTGTGCCCAGGTCCATCCAGCTCTACTGTAAACTTGCCGTGTCCCTCCTAACTCAGTGGCATGGACAAATCCAGCAAATCCAAGAGTAATTTCTCTGTCACTTAAAGTCTCCCCTGTATCCTCCAAGAAAGGAAGCAATAATTTAAAAGAGACCCCTTCTAGAAATGGCATTTTCCAGGGCTATTTTTTCATGGTGGTTTCTAACCCTGGCCCAGGACTAGTCTGGGAAGAACCAGCAGGTAAAAGGGCTGGTGTGTTTTGATGCTAACGTGGAGGAACAGTGGCCAAATACCTCTTCTGAGTGCCCACATGCTGTTACGTGTACGATGCTGAATATCTCAGCAGAAAATCACAGGCAGTGTCCCTCACTTGTCTTCTTCAGAGTGTCAGGAAAGGTTTTATCAATCCAGCGTTTAGAGCTCCTTTTTCTAACAGCTCTGTTTGCCTTCCTCTCTGATGCGCCACTTCCTGAGCGTGGTAGAGCCCTGGATATTTTTAACAGCTTTTTTTCCTACATCTTCCTTCTCCTCCATAGCTCCCGTTCTCCACGGATCCTCCCTCTGGCTGAAGGATGGTCAGATTTGCTCAGAGCCCAGGAGTCTTTCTGGGAGGTCAGTCTGGGGGAGCATTGCTGCCTGATGTGAAACTCCAGTGAGGAAACAACTCCCTGGGCTCACACCCCGGCATAAGAGTTTCTCTACAGAAACCAGGCAACATCTGCCAGTTCAGATCAGGGGTGATAACACGTTTTCTTGTGGAGCAGGGTTTTTATGGAGGATGTTTGGTTTGTTCAGATGGAGAGAGAAGCTTTTGAAAAACCCAGGCAAGCTTTTTGGCCAGCTTGTTTTCCTGTTTGTTTGCTGCTGCTCTCCTCCTGGCCTAACCTGCTGCATCATTTGCTATCTCTGTTCTTAGAAGTTGTTCTTAAATTTCTATTCAGAAGTTTTCACTTTTTGCTATGACATGCAGCAATTTTAACTCCCAAAAAGTGGTTTCTTTCCCCGATGCAAACCTGTCTGCTCCACTCTACCTTTGGCCTCCTTGGAAAGTTTCTCTGTGTCAACCTTAAATGTGTTTGTGGCCCCAGATCATAGTTTATCATTGGAACTCTCCAGCTCAGAATAACTGATATTAAGATTGTGACTTTAACTCATAATATCTGTCTACTGCAGTCAATATTTTGAATTAATTTGGCCTCTTTACCCAAGAAATCTCCCTTCTTACAAGGGATCAATGATCTGAGTTAATCATCACAGAGGTGATGGAGAATTTTTTGCCTGACAGCTGTACCTTATTTCTTTGGCCCACTGGGCCAGTTTAGTTACCTTGGCTATGAATGAGCCATTTTGGCCATGCAGATGTGCTGCAGAATTATACAACATTTTCAGCCTCTGAGAGAGTTTGACATCTTGAGCAGAGCTCAGAGGTAGCGATAACACACACAGAAGAAAAACTGCCAGTGTTTCTGTCTGTTTCTGTTCACTTAATAAATGATTTAAAATGTCAAGGCTTTCTTGTCAGATCAAAATTTCACCTAAATAATTACGTGCAAGAGGAACATAAGAGAAAGAAAGTATATAAACAGACATGCCCGGCATCAAAGCTTGAAAGAATCCCTCAGTATGTTCCCAAAATCACAAGCAGACAGAAGAACACACACACATGTGTGTGTGGACACACACAAACTTCTTCAGGCCCCAACTCTCACAGACATTTGTTTGAGGTTTTAGGGGTCTCAGAAAATGCTACAAAACCAAATGAGATTACAGCAAAGAGATTCACATTTTTAAGCTTCTCTTTTCCTAGAGGGGTATATTCACTTTCTGAATCAATATGCTTTCCATCCCCAGGGTCTGTTGGATGGGTGGGTGGGTGGAGGGGGGAGGAAGGGGAGGGCAAAAAAGAATAAAGGCAGTGAAGACTCCAGGAGCACTCATTTAGTTTGATTAACTGAGTGATACTTAAATTATGATGTACGTTTATGCATATTTCTGTGCAAGTTAGACAAAGAAAAGGACACTGGAATAAGGATTATTTATTAAATTCTACTGTAAAGAGTGCCTGCATATTTGTGTCTCTCATTAACTCCTCTGACATAAAATAACTAGTGTTCCTGGAATATTTCAGTTTAGTGAAGAGGTTTCACTGCTGAGCACAGCTTTTTTCCCTCCTCTTTTTTCTCTTCCCTCCCCCCTCTTTCCCTTTGAGTCTGAGGCTAGGATAAAACCTCAGTGATTAGCTTCGTTGCCGGCAACAAGCCTGATTCTTTAATGTAGCTGCTCTGCTCCTTAGCTTTGTTTTCATTATTATTTGCATTGTGCAGCAGATGACTAAGAGATAGTCAAAAGATCAAAGGTTTCCTTTGATGGTTTCTATCACGGATCCCTGCTGTATTAAAAAGGATCTCAGGTCAGGACATTCTTGTTCACACGCAGATCTGAACAAGGGGCTGCACGGGGTGATCAAACTGGATGAAGGCTGAACACATCCATCAAAGGGCTGCCCACATTGGCCCAAACAGAAGAGGAGGTTCTACCTCCACAACCATGACATTAACTAGTGACAGATGTCTCCCCGTGGCTGCTGCTTTGATGTGTCAGGACTAAGGAGAAGCAGAGAACACGGAGGGGTTGTGCTTTCCACATTACTCTAGAACCGTTTTACAAAATGCAATACAATACAATGAAATAAATAAAATAAAATAGTAATTCATAACGAGCGATTTCTAATAGCAAAGGTTTTTTGCACTTCACAGAAGAACACAGACAAACCCAGCTTGCAGACCCAAGCCATGCCTGTGTCAGGTCTTTCTCACACATTGCATTTAATCCTGCAAACATTTAGTAAACGACAACAACTGAGCCACTGCAGCCCCTCTGTGAAGGGAAGCACCTTCGTGCACAGAAGGGAGAAGGAGATACTGAGACCAAAACCAAGACCTAGTCCCTGAAAAGTGGGCTGGTGCAGCTTGGCCACATCCATGTTTCAAACTCCTGGCTGCAGGCTAAAATGATTTTGGGGGTTTCTTTGTGTTTGTGAGAGAGGGTGGTGACATTTTTATGCCATTTAGTATACATCAGGTGAAGACTGCTTTTGCAATTTTGTCAGAACTCCTGCTCTAGGCCTGCTCCTGGGTTTCCCACCACACCACCGACGGTGCCATTCTCCTGCACTGAAGAGACAGTTACTTGGAAGGGGTATCCCAACAACCCACACACATTTCCTGAGTAAAACAGAAAAAAAAAGCAATGACAAACCCCCACTTTTTATGCCAGGCAATTTTTGTTTACATTAGGACTCTTGCCAGGGTAAGTGCTGTCATGTCTCTAAAGAATATTAATCTACCATTAAAAGATTTCAGTGTTGAGTTGCCCTAAATTTCACAGACATCTCCAGCTGTCATTCATTGCAACAGCAGCTCAGTTGCACCTCAAGGCGAAGGATTCAGCTCCGAAAATGTCACGTCAAGAGAGGTTTCTAACCTGAAGTAAGTATTGAAGCCACCTGCCTCATGTCAGCAGTGAGCTCAGGGCACTTCCATGGCTCCCACAGAATTCCCACAGAGCAGTTCATTCTGTCTAGCCTCCCATCTGTGTTATGATGCTGCAAAGAGAGTTCTCCTGCATGTTTAGACATCAAAAATTAAGCAAAATGAATCCCACCATAACACACAATGGCTTTCTATTGGGCAGCTGATGCCAGAGCTGGGATTTTATAAGGAATCTTGGCTTGTGGTTTTGAATTCCTTCAGCAGGTCTCAGATCATCCTAAATTGGTCTCTTTATTAGGAATCTACTGGGCTGATTTCACGTTTCAAACAGCATCCATCTTTGAGATGGCTCGTTCAGTTGGGTTACATTCTGTGCCTTTAAAAAACAACCCACAAACCAACCCTTCCCTGATGCCCTCCTTGGTGCAGTCAGCAGATGCAAAACTAGAAGAACATGAACATTAAAGGTGAACTTTAAATACAAAGCCCATTGCTGATCAGCTTTGTAGCAGTGTGTATAAGAAGGTGTGTGTCCTTAAAAAAGTGAAAAAGGAACCTTCTCCGTTTGTCATCAGAGCAGCTTCTCCTACTGAGCAAGGGGGGGATGCAAATTGGCAGGAACCTCGTGATCTGAGTGTGCTTATGAAGCAATGGGAAAATTCCACTCTTGGTCTACACTTTAAGGGAGCCTTTTTTGCTAATAACCATGTTACCTCTAATAGCCCCAGAGTTAGTTGATTTAAATTCCAGAAACCTGACAGACTTACAGCCCAGATTTTAACTGTCCTCCTCCTCTCTGCTGAGAAATTACCTGACATTATAACACGGTTTTTCTCTCTTCTCAGAACATCAAATATCCAGTTCCAGTAACAGAGGGTATTTCTCTGTCAGTTCAATCTTTAGCTGGTGGAGAAATAGAAGAGATTCTGTCTTGTTACTAGTGCACTTTTGATACACTGCCTTGTCTCCCAAAACCACCGCTTCTTTTCATGTTAGTTATGAATCATGTTTTGAAACACTTCTCCACAGTGGTGAATGTTTATGCTACAGTTTTAGTGGTGGTAGTATGAATACCTGTAAAGTGGAAAACCCCCTGAAATTTGGTCTTGAAGAGGTGTTTTCTAAGCACAGTTTGTTGTAGTGCTATTCAATTCCTTGTCTAAAATGGGACCATTTGCTTGATGACTAAATCTACTGGGAATTTTCAGATCAATATTCCCTGTTTGCTGATGATTAGGGAGAGACGGAAGGCCTGTGTGCAGGATTCTGGTACAGCATTCTCATGAGCTGCTTTTTTTTGTTGTTGAATGTAGGCGCCAGAGTTACACTGCTGCTTGCAGAGAGAATGCCTGGCAAAAACGTGTGGGCAAAAGCACATTTGTGTATGCACAGGCCATATCCCAGCCTGTCAGCGACTTGAAATAACATGCAAATAGGTGCCAGTACATCTATCATTCTGTTTATTGTCTTTACTCACTTTCAGTTTGACTTCTCATACAATTCTGGCTCTAAGCAGTTGATAAACACCATTGGACTACTGGATTTTGTTTCCCACCAACATCACGTCTTTATCTTTTGGAAAGGTTGATGAAATACAAACAGTATAAGAAAAACTTTACTGGCAAGGGCCTCTGTGTCCTGCTCCACCACAGCAGTGTACTGTGGGTGCTTTGTATCTGTTGCATAGTTTGTTTGAGTGACACTCTGACAAATGGTCTTTTTAGCACTGAAACTTAAACAAGGAGTGGATTGAGTAAAATCACAACCTGGACTGACTCAAAATGACATATCAGGAACATTTTTCAGTGGTCAGTTTCCTGATGGTTGAATTAACTGCAGTTTTATCTTGCTCTGTATTGGCTGCTTTACCTCACTTTCACCAAATTGCTTTCTTATCGTCATAAACACCACTGAATTACTGTAAACTGCCAAAGTGGCAGAGCCCTGCTCTCCACCCCGTGGGTGCAGTCACTGGGTTTCCCTCTCTCAGTTGTCCATTGTATTTGAAATCACCTCAAGAGAAACAGGCCAACAGAACAATATTGCCCAAACTGTCACACAGAGTTAACAATTCTACTGTCGTACACCTGGATACAAATTCCGTGGGAAAACATGTGCCAGACAGATACACGGCAGAAAACCAGATTTGCTCAAGCTTCTTTCAGGTTTGGTTGGGTTATAAAAACAACCACTTTTTCATGCATTTCCTTTCATTTTGTAGTTGCCAAGATGACATTCAAAGGAGGCTGAAGGAAAGGCACTGAGGCTGGCATGGATGGGTTGCAAATCCCCCTTCTGAGGGTGAGAAGTCTCGCTGAGGAGAGATGTGAGAGGCCAGGATATAATATTCTGCAAGTTAGGGATGAACTGTGTACATTAATCATTTTTTATTTCAAAGGAAGTACGAGGCACTTGGTCAAGATTCACAGAAAGATTTCACTGATCAGCAGCACTGAGGAAAATACCCTAAAGATCAGAATGAGGAGCCCAAAGCCAGTCCTGCAGCGTCTAAGAAATGCAAAGAAAAGTCTGATTTTTGAAAGTCTGAAGTTGTTAACCTTTCCTCCTTAACTTCTTTATGGGAGGAAGCAGGGTCCTTCTGCTCAGGAGACAGAAAAACAGGGTCTGAAATTTATCTTGTGTTTTCAGTAGCTAAGAGCCACTACTGTGCTCACTTTGTGACCAGTGCATGCTACTGGGTCACAAGATCTAAACCCATTTGCAGCTGCTGGAACACAGAGAATGACAGAGGTGAGTCAAGACAGACTGAAAAGTGGTCTGTGATCTGATCCCACCTCATGCTCCTGAGCCCATCAAAACCTTTCTTTGAAAACGCCAGGTTGTCCAAAATTGTCCCTTTCAAAGACAAAGCAAGAGCCATAAAGAGTAGCTAGAAGACAAGATTTTTGTGTTCATTGGAAGCTTCCAGATTTTAGGAAACGGCAGCTTGTGTCCCCAGCTTCAATTCATTTCACTTGGCTTTAACTGAAACACCATTTCTGCCCCTTTGCCTTGTTGCAGAAGATCAGAGCCAAGAGGAAAACGTGTCCACAGGAAAAGATTCATTTTGCTGCTGTCAATAATACATTGGGAGCTGTCAGGAATGTCTGAGCAGGTGTGTGTGGATATGATTGGTAAGCAGCTTACAAGCAGCTATCATTAAATGTGTAATAATAGCACAGTGCCAGCAGAATGAGACAACTAGAGCAGTCAGGGATACAGGATTTATAGCCTACTGCTCTGTGCACCATCCTTTACTCTGCTTTCTAGGCTGGCTCTCCAACAATCTCATGTTTGTACTGCCTGTTCTGTCATATGGCGTCCACATTTCCCTGGGATCTGAAAATACAAAGTCATCTTTGTATAAGCACACAATTTACCTGCTCTGGTTCAAGGAGGTTTAATATCATTTGTGAAGACTGTTTTCTTTATGAGGCTTTCTGAGCTGCCCCTTATCATCCTTTGATACATAGAGAAAAGAGTTAGTATCTCCTTATCATGTGATTTTAGGATTCGGGCACTTTGTTGAGCTCCCTCCCTTTCAAGAGAGGACAAGCAATAAGCTAAGAAAGTCATCACAGTTTTATATCTATTTATACCTATTTCCTTTCATGGAAGTGTCATCTTCGTTGGAGGAGCCTGTGCACCTCTCTAGTGAGGTCTGCACTGAGAAATCAGTGACAGCGACCACAATATTGTTTTCAAAGGTGACTTAAATGCAAAATAATGTTCATGCTATGAGAGTTAAAAAACAAAAAGGAAAAAAAAAAGGAAAAAGGGCATGATCCAGCTACCCAAGTGGCAGCACAATGGGGACAGTATCTTCAGAAAACCTCTCAGATGTACCCAGTGGGGGTCAAACCACTATAGCCACCTGAATTCATTGTCTTATTTAACATGACAAAAACTGGACTGGCTGCAGAACAAAGAAAAGTGCTTGGGCCTTACTGTAGGTCATTCCTGAAAATTACCATGGGTCATACACTTTGCAAGATAAAAAAAGTGACTGCTGATAATCAGAAGGGGTAGAAATAGTGGTACTGTACAATTTTTAGGCTCCAGTAATGTGAAAGGAAATTTTTAATTCTTCTCTTTTTACTTTCCCCTTCTGGAAAGCTGCAAGCCTGGATGGTCTAGATGGGGTGGAAGATTAAAAACAATGAGCAGTCTATAGCAGTTAATCTGCCCGACTGGGAGGGCCTGAGGCTGGGCTGGACAGTTGGGATTCACGTCAGCTGTCTGGTTTAGGGTCGCAGCAGGACCACAAAAGGTTGCGTGATTGGAAGTGTGTGGACTGAAGGCTCACCACAGCAACGCAGCTGGGGCTGCACGGCTGTGGAGAAAGGTCCCAGGCAGACCCAGAAAACAGACAGCACGTGAAAAACCGTGAGGGTTATTGCAGAAAGTAACACAGCTCAAGCGTTTAAATGATTTCTGGATTATTGCAATAGCTGAACAAGTATTTTGTGACTTGTAACATCCAGTGCTGCGATGCCCATCTCAGGTTTTGGGTAAAATTCTCCCCAAAATAAAGGACCATGCTAATCCATATCACTTAGACCTGCCTATCTGCCTCTGACAGCCAGACTCTCTAGAGGTTCTTTGGATAAATCCAGGGTTATCAGGTTAAGTCCCTTAAAAACAGCTTTTGTTAAAGGAAAAGGAGGAGATCCTGCAGGTCCTAATAGGATAGCTGTGTTTTGGGCAGAAGTTCCAAGCATCAGAAGAGTTTATTTTCTCAATTCTGCCTGTGTGGCAGCCTCCAGTTAAACCACATCTCTGGCAGCCCTAGATAACTTATGAGATCATACCCACCCCTTGGATAGCACAGCTGGGCTCTCTGGACAGGAATACAGTGATAATTCATGTCTTTGACATCAAAAAATGCCTATGTGCATTATTAGCTGAAGTAGTGTCCCATGGAACTCTTTCTTCATGGCATTTCTTTGGCCTACATTTATTATATCAATGCATATGTCAATTCATAGACTTCTGTGCTTTCAGAGCTTTTTTTTTTTTAAGATGGTTCTTACAATTGTCTTCAGAATGATAGCTAATTATTTCCCTCATTTCCCAAATAAAATAGCCTGTGATTTATCTACACTTTCGGGATGCGCCAGGGAAAAAAATTTGCTGGAATAAATTAAAAAATGGTACAGTGAGATTATTACTTCCGTTCATCCATCCAGAACATCCTGAGAGGATGACTAAAGGTCTTGGTAGCCCATTAATTTAAAGTGCTGCCAACTTTCTCAGTGCAAACATATATATGAATACAGAGAGAAAAAAAAAAAGAAGACAGAAACATGAGTGAATTACTTCTTGCAGATTCCTTAAGGTAAGGATGGGATTTTGTGCTGGGGCAGTATTTCATCTGCTTGTGAGGATCCCATGAGAAACAAAAAATGTACCTGAAGGGTGAACTCAGACACAGCTTCACAGCTTGCTGGGTTTTCAGCAAATATGGTTCAGAAATCAGAAAAGGAAAAACTCTGTGACTCCTCAGCCTTGCTGTAGACCACAAGCCAAAGCAAAATTAACTTAATGGACTCAAAAGGTTCTACCCAGGGTTTTTAAAACACTGGGAATATTTTCATGTTTGTAGAGGTTGTGGGCATCTATCTGGTGACTTTCTGGTTAAATGAATTATTCCATATAAATACCCCAGTTTAAAACTTAAAATGCCAGCCAAATGCGATGTGACCAACCTAATTTTAAAGTCCATTTGTAATAACCCTGCAATTAATCAACTAGTTTTTTAATTAAGAAATGAACTTAAAAGTGATTACTGATTTATAAGCACTCTAATTCATAGCCAACACATTTTCATTTTGTTTGCCTGGATTTACACTAGAGGTCAATTAATCCTGATGAGATTAAAGTCTTGGTAATTTTGAGAAACAGCATCTGTATGAGATCATGCAGTTTGGCTTTAATGCATCCTAATCCACTTTCATACTTCTAGTTAATTTGCAGTAATTTTCCTCAGGGTCCGTGTAGGTAAACACCAAACACAATTTTAGAAGTACTTAGGCAGGATCCCTGATTTATCCCCGTTTTTCTGGCAGGAGTGTGTGGGGCTGACACAGGATCAGAGCCCTCACTCTCCGGTCGGGAGAAAGGCAGAGAAGGGAGATCTCTGTGTCTGGTTTTGGCAGAGGAGAGGAGCTGTGTTTTCACTGTCCTGCCTTTTATTTGCAACTACCATTTTTTTCTCCTTGCAGCTGAAGCCCCTAACAAAAGGCAAAGAATAAAATGAGACAAAAAAGCATCTGCTCTAAATGGAATTGGGCCAGTCCAGTCAAGTTTAAAGACTCTGAATCATTTGAGGGGTATGAGACTGGCAATTTACTAATGACTACAACTTATTAAAAAGGCATGAAAAGCTCCCTAATTACATATTTGGATGCTAAGTAGCCATTCTCAGCTTCACAGACAGCATGACTTTCCCTTCCAGTCTTGTCCCAGACCACACATTAAAAAGAAAACAGGCATCATAAAGGCTCAGGCGTTTTAGATGCTAGAAACTAAAATATTGTAAAAGACTTAACCAGACTTTTACTTGAGGCTTTAGGCTACTCTTTAGTTTAACTAATATTGGAAGCTGAAAATTTTTGGTCATCTTATAATATATGCATTTATAAATAAATTACCATCTATCCCAAATCTTTCAAAAACAACACAGCACATTAATCCCAACCCCCTTTTTTTTTTTTTTTTCTACTCTACCAGGCTAATTTCACTGGATCATTAGTTTTAAACATCTATGACACTGTAAACAAATCCTGAAAAGCTTATGGACATAAAGTCAGACATTCAAAAGATTGGAAGTGCCAGATTTAGTGCAAAAGTTCTGTGGGGCTCAGCGCAGGGAAATTTATTTACAATTCCTATTATACAAATTGCTCAGTGCCTTTATTTGCTGCATAGCATCCAAAGCCAGCATTAAATATAAAATTGTTCATTTCCTGATGAGTGTTTTGTTTTGTTTTAATAATGTATTGACCTAGAGTCGGAATGCTCCACAAACATTCTTGGATTTCTCTGCAGAAGACACCCTCTAAACATGCTATGAGTGTTGTTATCCCAGTTTTCCAGGATTCACCCTTTTCCCTCTGGGTCCATGAAGCAAAGCCACTTTTCTGGACACGATGGGGTCAGTGTGTGTGTGCTGCACGACGCTGTACGTCACACCAAGTCCAGCCTGTGCTGGCTTTGCAGTGTGTTTTGAACCCCCTGCTCAGCAGAGGTGCAAACTGCCCTTTTTGGACATTCCCACCCCAGGCAGAAGCACAGGGACCCTCCATGCAGGACACTCATTTTCCCTGTTTTACAGGACAGGAAGTGAGTACAGAGAGTAGCGTTACTGTCAGACAAGGAGAATCTATCCAGTGCCTTGCTGCTGGTTGCAAAATTTGAAATCCAAAAGCTCCCCACCAAGCAAGCACGCAGTGAAAATCAATAGCTGTCTCTGCAACAAACACTTAAATACAATGTATGTGTAAAACCCAGCAAAACAAAGCTGATCCTGCATTTTTACACCAACAGCTCTACAGCTGTACAAGTACTCAACATACACCTATTTCTTTTGCAAAACAATGGTCAGATAACTAAATTCCTCTGAAAGCTACTAATCCCCTTTGTAAAATTCATGTAAATCTTGTTCTGCTCTTTGGATGGACTTATGCAGACAGGTGGTACATTTTCAAGGAAGAGAGACAGAATTTCTGTGTCTAATTGTTCCTGTGAGTAGCACCCAAATCACAACCAGTATTTCACCACAAGACACTGCATGAGACACATCTCCTGTAGGAGCTGATAAGTGCTGGCTTTTCTAAAACTACAGAGTGGTGAGTGCCTAAATTACTCATAGGCCTTAAGAACTCAGCTCCCTGCCAGTGCAATTCCATTCCTAAAGAGGGTAACACCGACAAGGCTCTTTGCTGCAGCATCACTCACCTTTCAAGCCTCACAACAAATGCAGAACCAGGCACACTTAAATCCTGAGGTGAGGTTGCAAGTGCAATTTGAACCATGATGGCTGCACCTTACTTCATTTATAGGAAAAAAGGACTGGCAAGGACTTTCTGAGGAAGGGAGTTTTTCCTCGAAACAGTGGTGGCCATGTTATATTAAAAAAAAATATATATAAAAAAGTAATACAATATTGAGGAAGGGTTACTCTACACAGAAATAAAATCCCTTGCAGCTTTTCCCACAGAAACAACTTCAGAGCTGAAAAAGGAAGGGTAGGTGGGTAAGTGGCAGGTGATGCTCCTAACTTTGTCACAACAGCTGTCATCGAAGTTGAGAAATTTTGCACAGCCCCAGAAAATTCAGATCTTGTCAGTCATGGAATTCACGTGGCACAGAGGTGGAGCAAGGAAATGGGGCTGAGTTCCAGCTTCGTGCCTCTGAGTAGAGAGGGGAGAAATAAAAAAGCCGAAGTCATTCACATATGGCCACGCACAATCTGAAGACCACACTCATTTTCTGGAGCATTCTTCAATAAACTTGGACAAACACTATGTACTATTAAACCAACAGAGGCATAAACACCAGGCTCTCTGTCAGCTGATAGAAGGACAATGGAGAAATAATAGTACAACTCACAAGTGTTGGAGGGAAAAAGGCTAAAGATTATAAAGGTATTTTTATTCTTGGCTGACACTTCTATCAACTGAAGCCAAAAATCACAAGAAAAAGAATAGCTGCTTTCCTTTATCCACATAAAAGGATTCTGTGCTGAGCAGCACTTAAGAAAAATGATCAGATTGTGATTATATAACCCTAGCATGAACTTGGTGACCAGTATAGTCATGTCAAATTAGGATGCATTATTCAAGCAGCAGGGAAGGATGAAAGTGTTTACCATCAGATATAAACCCCCTGCATTTCCCTTTCTTCAAACCTGTTCTCTTCTTTTTCCTTTGCTGGCTATGTTGGTGGGCTGGCTCACTCACTATACCAGCTCTTCTTCAAAAACACAGAAATTATCAGTAACAGATGCTGATGGTGACTGAAAAGAAAAAGAAAGACATCCACTCATTATTTCTCCCCTCTGCCTTTACCAGAAGCTTCCATCTTCTCCCCCTGGTTTATTTCTTGCTCCTCTTGTCTCCGGACCTTTGCCCATTCTTTCTTCTTTTCCTTCAGACCAGGGTCCCTATTCTGATTTGTTTTTGCTGGGGCCCCTTCACCTGACCCCATTCTCACTTTCTTTGTCATCTTGTCTTTAACTGCTTTTCATAAAAAGGCGTAGGATTCTGCCCATCAATGTCTAGACCACAACTTGTCACTCTTCTTTTTTTTTTTTTAAAATCAGATTTTAGAAAATGAAAAGGCAAAAAAATGAAATAAATAAATGCTGCATGGGTAAAACATAAGATGAGGCTGAAGCAGCCATAAGCAATGTAAGTTTTTAGATGCAGTTTAACTATATCTAATTAGTATAATGCAAAATTAATTTATATTATTCAGGTATATTTTGTGCACAGTCATTCTTACTCTCTGAAAATTCCCAACCATATCATGACCATAGCAAGTTTAATTTTTTTGACCCCTTTACAGCTTTGAAAGCCATCAAAAGCCAAATTTAACTGCCCAAGTCTCACAAAACCAGAGTGCCAAAGCCAGGGTTGGTATTACTAGACTGACCACCACAGAGTTTGTTTACATCCCAGATTAATTTAATTTATGCAGTTTCTACTCTCCATCTGGAGGTTACAATAAGGGACTTGGAAAAACCAATTAAATATTTTCAACAATATTTAATTCCTCTATCAAGCCAGTGTAGACTGTCTTGTTCCTTTTCTTAACCAGTCATCAACAACAAAGCATAGAAGAGAGAGTTGATACCTTGATACCATGCCTTGATACCACGCCTTGATACCATGGAGCTACATGTGGACATTCAAACACATACAGAGAGAAAAATTCCTTTTCACTCTTTTTTTTTTTCATAAGAACTTGTCAGTAGAGATGGGTCAAGCCTTGGCTAAATATGTTACTCCAGTAACACGATTGCTTGATTCTAAAAGTGCAATAAAAGACTTTCCATAGCACAGACTAGGTCCCTGGATGCTTCTGAAAGATTCGCTGTTTTACCACCGATACATGATAGAAGTCATATAAAAAAATTGCATTCCTCTTGAGGATAAGTGGTGTGGTGAACTGATGACCATCATTACCAGAGACATGAAGCCATAGTCCTGTCAAGAATATTGCAGTGTAACCGTAGCTTTTCATCTTAAATAATCTTGCCTTTTACGCTAATCCATCCAGAAATCGGAACCACCGAAATGGAAGACTATTGATGGGATGAAATAGAATTAATTCTTCCTCTTGTCTGCACTAATTCTGGTAGTTCCCTGAGTGCCTGGCTTCTCCCTCTGCACTCTCAAAGTCAGGAAATGGCTGCTTTGGGGGATGAATTTGAGCACTCAGCTTAGGTGCCTGCTCCACATCGCTCTGGGAAGGGGCATCCACCTCCCTCCTTGGGCTCTGGCAGAGCCCTCAGTTCCTCACTCCACACACCCTCTGTGCCATGGCCTCACCACCCTCACAGTGAAGAATTTCTTCCCAGCATCTCATGCTAACCTACTCTCCTTCAGTCTGAGCCATTTCACCTTGTCCCCTTTGGATACTGGAAGGCTGCTAGAAGAGAAGGAAATGCTGGAACATTTAATATTCCAGCACACCCTTCTCTTTGGAGCAACAGGAGTAGAAACCAGCAACTGTTCTTCAGCCTGGAAGCAGCCTGTCATCTGCTTGGAAGACATTTCTCCTCCCTGCATGCTTTTGGGATGTTTCTTATTGATTCCACAGAAGGTCTTTGTGCAGCCAGCAGCACACAGGACACTTGTGCAGCAGTTGGTTGTTTGGAGGGAAAGCACAGCCCAGGACAGACAGAACCAGTGCAGCTCCAAGGAGAGAGCCTGAATGTTCCTGGCTGCAGAGGTAGCCCCTTATTGGCCAGGTCTAAAGGAGACCTTACTCACAGTCTCACCCTTCTCCCTCCCACCTTCCTTTTACTTCCTTTTTCTTTCTTTCTTTCTTTTTTTTTTTTTTTTTGTACTTGCAATGCTTTCCTTGGCACCCCCTGACATTCCAGCTGAGCAGCACCTCACTAAGGCATTACCTGATTACACTGAGCACTTTCACATGTGGAATTTTGCACATCCAGTGCTCAGCCAGTGACAGTAACAAATAGGGTATTAATTAACACCGCAGTGATTAAAGACTCAGGATCCCGACAGCTGTAATGAATGTTCCAAAGATAGTGTCCGTGCACGGGGGATCTGTAAATCAGGGTGCTTGCAAAATGAGCTCTGCTCTTTCTCAGCTCATTGCCATTCTCTGAGTGCTAACGAGGGGAACAAGGCAGAGCTGAAGCACTTGAATAAACTCTCACTTTTTCAGAGGACTTAATGAATCATGAGCAGACCATTCTATCATGTGTTTTGCAGCACTGAGGGGACGTTGATGAAGCCCTTTACTTAGCCCACAGTGTATGAAAGTCACAGTGCATCAGAAGGAACCCAATCAGTTACATGAGGAATGGTTTTATTTCCTCCAACATCCAATTTGATTATCTCATTATGTTTCACCCCACTTTGTCTAACCGAGCAATTTGCTTCTAGATCATTTCATTCTTCCTTTTTTGCTCACTGTTAAAAAACAGTGACAGGTCAGATGAAAATTCCTTCTCCAGTAGGCCTTCAGTCAAAGATGAAGTTGATTAAAATGTCATATATGTAATAAAAAATACTGGCATTCAGTCAAAACCTGACAAATTAGTTATGGCTTGTCTAATCCACATTCAGCTATAAAACATGATTTACCAAATACCCTCACCTAACAAAGGGTATTGGGTTTCTTACTGAATTCCCTCTATTTGACACTCTCATAATATGCAAACATATATGGATTTAATTTTTTCATTTCCTTCTGGGTGGAATATTTGAACCTGTTAATATATACACAAATCCTGGTAATCCTGAAAACTGTTTAGGCTTTATTTTTCTTTCAAGTTATATTTTCTCCAGTTTTCTTTATGTTACATCTATCCTTGTGCATGGATTTACAAGAGCAGGCAAATGACGAAAATGACTTTTTCAAAGAAAATAGTGGAAATAGGCAGAAAACCAAGATTGTAAAAAGATATATTTTAATCAAAGTTATTAACTACCTAGTGAGTCTTACAATGCTCTGGAGAAATGGCTAAAATAGACTCCTCACCATGCCAATAAAGGTTAAGTTGGCAACGGCTGGGGAGAATTGCAGAGAGGCACTTCAGAAACTTCTTTTCCTGGTGTTTCAACCAGGCAAGGGCTGTATGAATCCTGGAAGTGTCACCCCGTGGAAGCACGAGTGCCTTTGCATCTGTTTAGGGCCACTTTCGGATTTGTGTCCTCTGTACAATGGAGATGTGAAATTCGATCTGCGACATTAATGGGATCAAATCGTGATGCTTAATCCCGTGGAACAGGCACAGATAGTTTGAACACTCTCTTCAACCTTCATGGCCCTTGCTAAGGTCCTGACCTTTATCTTCTCACAATGAAGTTTGCTAACCAAAGGCATCTTGTTTCTCTCTCTAGGTATCATAATAAACTAGATACATATTAGTTTCCCTGTCAGCTGATGTCAGAACCAAGAATGTGTGACAAGCAAAAAGTGTCTCTTTTACTCAGAAATTCAGGGTTTTTTTAGTGCTACCAATTTTCAAAGGAAAAAAAACCAAGCGTACATCACTATTTTTCAAGATTAGGCATGCCTGAAAACAGGGGTTTTTTTTCTCTCAGGACACCCTGTGTGACCAACTATATTCCTGAAAACACATTCTTTTGTACAAAATGGGTAAAACCACAGTATTTGAAGTGGTTATTTGGAGAAAACTCATGGCACTAGTGCACTTGGGCTAATATAAGAAAGAAAGCAATGAGAATGGGTGTTTGCATCTTTCTGATGGGGCCCAAAGACAATGGAAGGGATTAAGAGTTAACAATTCAACTGTGTCTAAACAACAGTTTTTTTAAGGAAGTTGACTAAAGTTTAAGACAACTCCTCCAAAAGTCTCTTCCATAGGCAGATGTTTAATGTTTAATGAATGGAAAACTGCCTGGCACAAAATAACCATGGAGGAAGTTATGCGCCAGGGAAGAAAGGGGGTGAGAAGCACAGGGATGCTTCTCTGCAGGAGGGCAGAGAGTCCAGATCAGCCAAGGCACCTCAGAGAAATCATCCTTAGCTGCAAATACCTATTTCTGGGAAGCAATAGCACAGAGGATGTTCTGCCAAGGAAGTCCTGCAAAGCCAAGTGAAGAACCAGTGCTAACAACCCAGTGTGCTTCAGGGAACTGTTGGCACACCTGTGTTGGTACCACTTGGGCCAAAGAGTGAGGACTTTGTGCTGCAAGCTGTGAGGACAAAGCTGAGCAGCTACGAGAAGTAATACACCAAGGGAGGAGCTCATTTCTTTGATTTTGATGCCAACAGACCTCAGAATTTCTTGCCTGTCCCAGGGAGAAGAAATGACTTCACAGGTAGCAGATTGTCTATCTGAGAGACACCCACTCCTGCCAGGTTCTGAGTCCCTACCTGCACTAATAAACTCTAATTTGAGAATGGAAAACATAACCTGGCACACGTGTGCTTGGCAGATCCACCACTCCCAGTTCAGCGTACGGAGTCCTGGGACCCAGCAGCAGTGGCCAGGAAAGGGAGCTGTGCCAGCTCTGCACCCACAGTGACTCACCAGCTCTTCAGCACAAATAAATCAGCTGTCAGTGCCTCTCTCTGCCTTGAGCCACATACACCCAGTGATTTCTTTCCCATGTCCCTTCTCTCTTCCATGGCAATGTCAGCATGTTTTTCGATGCTTCTGCTCCATTTGGTGCTTCTTTTATCTACTCTCCAATGCCTTCCTTCTCTACCACCATCCACTCCTCATTTTCCCAGTTGCCATTCTGCTTTTCCAGACTCAACCTATCCCTGCTACTGCCAGCTCTGCAGATATTTTTCTCAGAGGACATCCGAAATACACACAGCCCTTCTGAAAAAGTTATTCACTCTTTTCATTTGGGTCTTTTTCTGACATCTCTCTTTTTTTTTCTGGGGTGCTATGTCTAATCAATGCCAAGCGACTGCCATGATAAAAAAGTTATCCCATCTTAGAATCTGAGCCATTTCAGGACAAAAACGAAATAAGGAAGAAAATATCTTGAGGTCGCCAAGAGTCAGAGCAGACCAAGAGCTTATACAGAAACCTCATTTTTGTGCTGTGTGGGCTTTGTTCCTTACACTCCATGGGACAAACTCCCTGCTGTGGATGAAACAGAGCATCTCATGATTGGCAGGCCAGAGCATCCTCTCCAAGGCTGCTTCACACCCACAGAAAGCTGTCAAGTCACCTCTGAGAGGCAGCCCCACCAACATCTTAGATTTAGGCCAGTGTTTCCCAGCTGTGGGTCACGACCCCACATGGGCCAGGGTCAACACAGGGTTCACGTGGGGTCACAAATAGTTGGAGAAAGCTAAAGAAATATTTAAGCTTAAGGATTTGTATTCAGGGGGTTTTTCCCAGTTGGTGGGGGGAAGGGAAAGAGTGGAGCTGCACACAAACAGATGATCCAAGGAGGCTGATTGCTTCAGAAATCCTGACTTGAAATATTGGGAATTCCACACTGGAGAGAAAGAAAGTGGTTTTGTGGCTCATGTACTTTGTCTATGCACTTTTTTTTTTTTTTTTTTAATGTATTAGTTTGAAACTAGCCAGAAGTCTGGAAAGGTTTCAGTAACCTTAGAAGACAGACTAGCAAACAAATACAAGAGACATCAGCATGAGCATCCTTGTAATAGTACCTGGCTTTCATCAGAAGAATTTGAAAGGGTTCTCAACAGTGAAAGCATTTATACATCCCGTGGCGTAAAAGGAGGTTTTCATTATCCACATCTTACAGAGGAGAACCCGGCTAGGTGACTTGCTCAATGTCATGCAAAAGTTCTGTGGCAGAGTTAAAAGCTGAGTCCAAAATTGAATTCTTAATTAAGTTGATGCCCTTGTCACAGCACTACTCAGTGCTCAGATTCCCACCCCAAAATGCATTTTCAATCAAGTGGATATCAGCAGCACCTATGTAATTAGAACTTGTGCAATCACAGGAGCATTGCAACAGACCTCAAGGTCATGAAAGGTGTGAGAGGGATTAATCCAACGACTGGATTTTTTCGATCTTACACAAATAACACAGATAGAGCCATAGACAGTGATTTGCCAATATGATTTCATCCCTAAGGGGAATATTTGCAAAACCTTGCCCACACTTGATCATGAAGATCGAATTTGGTGGCTGCTTTTGTCCTTCAGGAGCAGCACGGGAGTCAAACAAACAACATCATCACACAGCAGTGAAGTTGCTGCAGGTCTTAACCCTGCGTGGGCCACCCTGCAGCCCCTCGGCTGGTTACTGGAGCTTTGGACAGCCTGGAACAGGCTGAAACGTGGGAGCTGCCACAGTGTGGGACAATCTCACAGCAGTGAAGCCAAGCTGGGCTCATGAGCAGCTCCAGCACTGCTTTCCTTGTGAGCACAACCCAGCGCAGGATGTGCAGCGTGGGCCTTGTCCATGAGAAGACAAACCCTCTCCCACAGCTGTGCTGAAATTCAGTGAACTGCTGCAGCAGCCGGACTGACCCGCGGGGGATCAGCTCACCACGGCCACAGCCTCCTGCAGCAGGGACAACCAGCACCAGGAGCCTGCACTGATGACATTTTACAAGTCAAGATACTTCCAGTTAGCTGATATTTGGCACTGGTTCATTAACCCAGCTGCTGGCACAATCCTGCTTTCTTGTGTAGATAAGAACTTGGCCTCACCCATTACAGACTGATTTGTTAGCTGGGAAAAGATCATTTATTGCTTTCACATCATTGCTTCAGCTATCCTTGGATAAACTGGCTATGCAACTGAACGGTTGATAGCTTTCTGCTTGCAGTATTTTCTTCAGATCTGTATTCTATATCCTTTCCTAATAACTTTTTTCCCCCCTCATTTACTTTGAAATATGTTAAAAGATGAAAACTTGTAGTAATCTTCTGTGTCATTTTCTAGTGAGGGAACCAATCTTACAAATACCTTTGCATGTAAGAATAAGCCTACTACAAATTAACAGATTCTTCCACTGTTTTCTCCCTTGAGTTTGGGAAGCTTGTCTGTTTACAATCATCACCTCTGTTTCTGCCGAGAAAGGTTGGGGAGCCTGGGACTTTCAAGAAAATATTTATGCATGTGCTGAGTGGGGTGGAGTAGGAATGGATACACGATGGGAACATTTTGATTCCAGAGCTCTTAGAAAACTGCTAATAGGATGATGAAAGCTTGATTTCACAGATCTGTTACACTCTAACAGCCTATTTTGCAAGGTTCCTTTGTGCATGGCAATTACTAAGTTCCATCAAAATACTCATAAAATTTTCACCTGCTAGAAGCAAAATCACTTTTTGTTGCCTAGACAAACACAATGATGAAGATGTTTAAAAATCTCTTCCTAGAGACACTCTGGACTCCCTTGGTGTCTGAGATCTCTTACTCTTGCAGACATGACCCAGGCTGTATTGAAGGCATGTGCCCTTCTGGAAAAGAGCCTGAGGCGTCCTGGGGCATCTTAAATGGCACCACAAGCTGTTGTTTCCATGGTAACCAAATCCCACATCTATTTTTTTTTTTTTTAAATAACAGAATGAAAAATATTATGGCTCTTAATTTCATTGTTGTAGGTACTTGTGTGCCTGCACATTTATAAACAACATTAGGGCACTGCACAGCAGCAGCAGCTTGAATAAAAATGACGGCAAGGCAAGAAGGCTTGCCTGGCAAGAGAGAAACTCACAGGACCTCTTAACTGCTCATTTTCCAAGATCTGGATTTTTTTAAACGTGAAAGTTTGTTTAGAATGTGTAATATCAAGAGCTAGGTGTTTGAAAAAGACTTAATGTTGAAGTTGGAGCTAATTGTTTGTGCTGGAAAGTGCTAGTAACACATATATATAACCATAGATATAATTTGATATATTTTTGTATATACATTACATATATTTCAGTATGACAGCAGAATCAGCTGAGTTGCACTCCTCTTCTGGAAGGGGGAGGATAGCTAAGCACAAGCTCAGAGTTTCTGTTAAATATCATACCTAGGCAGTCAAGACAGGGAAAGTACAGTACAGGAAGAACAGAGCCAGCAGAGACTAAAAGTGACACTTTCAGCTCATGCCACTCTCTCTCCTCTCTAACTAAAGTAGGAAATCGTCTTTATTTTCCTTCATCTGGAAGGAAAGGGCAGCTCAACTATCTTTGTTGGAGTCTAAACAGGATCTAAGAAGATGAGTGGTCAATTCTCCAGGTGGGCGGGTAGTTTTCCGTGTTCCCTCCCTACCTGATCCAGGAATTGGGCCAAGGAGCAGGATCCTGATGGAATCCTAGCCGCAGTGAAACCAAGGCAAAAGTCTTATAAGGTGGAAGTATCAAAGGTAATCTCAAGTTGTTTGAACAATGGAAGGGTCTCCAAACTCGAGTATGTTATGAAGTGTAAGGTTTCCTGCAGCTGTAAATGGAAGGAATAAAGAGTAGATGTACCACTCATCAGAATATGGTTGGTTTTTCAGAGGTTTGACAGCCTTATTTCTGCAAAGAGCAGAGCTAATACAATTATAAACACAGAAAAGAAAGGCCTCCTGAACTATTCTAGCCAAAGCCACATGTTTAAAATGCATTACAATGGGTGTTGGACTCAACCAGCAATTATCTGGATCTGGGCAATAAATAAATAAATACTGATCACTTTAATTATGGATCCGTGATAGAACTCATGGAAAGAACATAAATACCACGTCTGAAGCTAATTAATGATCAAAAATTAACAAACAAGAGAAAGATAAACAGAATGAGATCATCTTCAAGTACTGTAAGGAGCTAAATTGTGGTGTATTCCCTAGGCAGGGTTGAAAACAGCGACAAATCTAAATCAGTTTTCCTGCAAATACCAAGTTTTTTGAAGGGCATATGAAACACATATTGCATAAACATCCCTGATACCTAATTCCAAGGAGCTCAATGCCAGGTATGGTGATTTAAAACTGTTCAGCTTCCCCATGTCAGCAGAATTCTCATAAACACTGGCATGCCCAATATATTGACTGTGTGATTTCATATAAACCCACGATTATCCCTGTGCTCCCAATCCATAAACAAGAGTTACATAAATGGCACAATTTCATGCAGTGTTTTTATCTGAAGCAGCTGCCAGCTGTGCCTTTACTCACACCAGCACATCTATCAACAACTCCAAGCCTTTTCAAACACAAGACTTGCGCTACAGAAAATACAACTACTTGAAACCTAAAATTATCTCCGTCTTCGCAGCTGTGTCCGTGGGTTGGTGTGAGCCAGTGCTGGCCCCGTGTCCTGTACTGTGGAGCACTCACTGGTGGGGCAGCGTGGTGACAGCACAGCTGCCAAAGGCACTGGCCACGGCAGGTGCTTCTTGTCACCAGTGTGTCTCTGTCAGCACTGAGCACGGCTCTGGTGAACAACATTCCGTTGTCACCTCAACCTCTGTCCATTCCCAGGACAGGAGGTGGGAGACACGGGTAGCATTTGTCCACAGCTATCTGTACCATCTCTGCAAAGGACAGCGTCCGGAGGTCACCAGAGTCCCAGGAAAGTCTGCCCCTGACTCCAGGGATTCTTTGGTTGGTCTGCAGTCACTCCTTGCTGGATCCTGCTGCTGGAATTGCCAACAAGGATGCCACGTGTGAAGGTGGTTCCCACACCCTGCTGCACACACGGGCACAACAGGAACCCAGGTGAGGCTGTGATTGATTAATAATTCATTGCAGGCAGACAGCTCCAGACCTTGCTTTTCCTCAGTCTAAATTTGACAGCTACAAGGCACTGATGCTTGAAGGTTTGTCCATCCATTTTCAAGCACTCCAAACGTGCACTCTGCTCTCCTCACCCCCTTGCTTTTCCTCTTACCGTATGACCCATGGTTACAGTTAATTTCTAAGCGGAGACAAGCCCAATTACTGCAGATCGCTGTAATGTTCAAACTGGCTCCACGGTGAATTCTTGAAGCTGCTAATAAAAAATGCTAAACCAAGTAATAAAATCTTGTTTAATTCAAGTAACCTAAAACTAAGCTCAAAACACAGAGAAGGGAGATTCCTCTCTCTCCTCCATAAAACTCTTCCATAGTTGTACTATCAAGGCAGATAAAGAGAGCATATTTCACTCCCTATGTCTTTACTCCATTAGGACTTTTTTTCTCTCATGGAGAAAGCACCAGTGTACCTTCAGTACCACTGAAGTACAGCCATGTGGCAGCAGAAGAAACTCTGGTTCATGCTGCTGTCTCAGCACAACTGTATCTGCTTAAAAATGTTCCACAGAGCTTGCAGTAGAGCAAGAAATTATCTTTCTATGAAAAAACCTAATGATCAAAATGAAACCAACAAGCTTTTGCTTTCATAATTAAAAAAGGAAATTTATTTTCCAACAGTCAAATTCATTTTCCAAATTTGTGGATGATGAAACCAGAAAAAGGATCTACCACAGAAGTTAGGCAAACATCAACAACAGTTAATACAAAAATACCTATTCTTGTAAAGAAAAGGCCATAAAACACAGAGGAGCTGGTTGTCCATTAAAACTATTTCATAAGCTGTTCTTCAGACCTTGTCTGTGTCTTGTTTCCATGTCTGTTAGAAACTTTCAAAGGAATTTGCAGTAAAGTTTCACAGAATGAAAGCAAAAAAGCCTTAGTGGCAGCTATGGCTGTGGGATAATTGTGCAGGTAGTGCAGGGTCTGTCTTGTTTTTGCCAAGGCAGAACTGGCACATAACAGATGAGGGAACTGGGTCAGCACTGGCTAAAACCTGGAAGTCATACAGTACTTAAAAGCTTCCTTGAATTTTGCTATTTTCTCTTGCATGGCTAAAGCCATAGCTGGTGTAAATGACCTCAGGGAGAAGAGCAAGTATCACATTGTACTTTAGCCTCCTGTGGAGTCAAGCTCTTGCAGCAGAAAAAAAATCAAAGCATGCTTGACAACTCATTCTGCCACAGAGTTCCAGTCTACTAAACCAACTGCTCTTCCTGTGCCTTGGTTTCCCCTTTGAAATATGCAGAGAGTATTATACGTATTATTACAAATTAACTCCAGAAGTAAAACCAGGAACAGCATATCTGTGGGATTTTTGACACTACCTAACTATAGGCAAGAGAAGCAGGTGAGACTTGTATAAAGCATCAGGATCGGTGACTAGAAATGGGCCTTGGAAAGGGCTTTCTTCCTCAGGCAGAACTGCCGTTTGCACAGCAGTTTTGGCTTGACTACTTTTCTTTGGGGCTTCGCATAGCTGGGCTATTGCATTCCTGGTCCTGGCTCTCTTCCACTGCAGAAATAGTTGATCACGCATAATTTGCAAGAGTACATTGTCTTCCTGTCTACCAGAGACAGTTTTTGGCAAGCAGAAAGCTCTGGAGGTGAGGCTCCCTGTACTGTGTGAGTGTGCACACGTGTGCCCAAAGGAGAAGGGGCTTCAGAAAACATCAGCTCTTGGGAGTAACTTCTGGAAAGACTTCCAGGACTTGGAATCTGTCATGATTAAAACCAGTTGTTCGCTTTCTTATCTTCTGTCAAACTTGAGAAGTGTAATGACAGCTCTTAAAGATCGCACTCTCCGAGGATTGGGAATGCTCAGAGTGGCACGTGAGCCAGAGAGAGTGAGGGAGATAAAGGAAAATCAGGAGTGAAAGTTCCCTTCTGCATGTCACAGAAATACGGGCATGCTTGGCTTTGCCTCCCCACTAATGATATAAAAACGTATCATCCCCAAATGTTTTTGGCTTTAGAGTGAAAGTCTAAAAGGCGTCTATTGGTATTGATATCACAAACATTGCTCTGTGCTCCAAAATGAACTCTTTTGGCTTGTACTGTGAAATGTCAGCTTAGAAAATAGGAGCTCTCTGTTGTGGCAGCCTCTGATTGTCATATGTGTACATGCATCACACGCACACAAACAAATCTGTTTAGGGATGGCCTCCGAAGCAGGGTCTTTGGGAAGGTTACCGCTGCACCATATGTATGACTTTGATTTATAGTTATATTTTTCACAGCATGACACACATTGTTGGTGAGCTGCGGCTGTGATAAAATCGTGGAGGTGTAAAGTTTCACTGGCTGGATGGTGAGGAGCAGGCAGGGAGGGTGTAATGCGAGTCGAGAGCTGCTCTCCAAATGAATGAACTTGTATTGTGGATCTGGTTACAGCCGGCACACTGCCTTAATCCATCAACAGCAAGTTCACTTACAAACCAGCCTTTGTTTTTAATCCATGAGCCTTTGGGGATTCACTATAATCAAATGGCCAATCACAGGAACACATAAGAGGGAAGAAAAGGATTGCTACAGTGAAGTTTACTCTCAGCCACAAACTCTCCCTCCAATCCCCCCAGGTAATGCAGATAACAGTATAATGCACAGCATTAAGCTTACAGGCATTAAAACTCCCCCACGTTGGAAGCTAAGGCATGGCAAACCAGATCTCGTTACTTTCTGGGGGTGCTTCTCCGAGGCTGGGGCAGGCTTTGATTTCAAACCACGTGTGCTCGCAGCACAGACACAGCCTGGTGATGGAAGACAGCCACGGGGATTGTGAGTGCTGCAGCTCACTTGGAGTTTTCTCCTGTTCTGGACGAGTGAAAAGAACGTCCTGGATCTTGCAATCAAAATGTGTCAAGCTGAAATAACATATGTTCCTTGGCAAGGGTCTGACATTAAGCCTTGGGGTGTGTCTATGTATATATAAACAAACGCTTTTCTTTAAAAATGTGTGCGTGTGTTTTGTTCTTTCTCCGTTTATCATAAAACATAAACAAAGAGCAACCTTTAGGCTACTTTTCCCTGCAGGAGACTAAGCCAAACATCTACTGCTGCCCAACAGCCCACATTAGGATGGCAGACACATCCATGAGGATGGAAACAGGGACAGACCACAGTTCCCATGTTAGCATGGTAATATTTTGGTTTCTACTCCAAGGCCATAACTCTGGGCTACCTGGGCCACCCTGCCAAGCTCCTGTCCCCACAGTCCCCCAGGACGGACCCAGAAGACAAGGATGACTCGGCACCATATGGCTGAGCTCCCCAATGAGTGTGTGTGTGCTGGGGGGGCACGGAGTGGCAGGGGAAGGTGGCAGGACACGCACGCCGCGCCATTAAAGGAGTGACAGATGGTGATGAAAGTGCCATAAAACCACAGGCACTGACAGCTCAGGGCCAGCACTGCAGCAGCTGCTGAGGGATCACGTTGTAAACAGCCCCCCGCCAGGGCAGCCCCCTTGCAGCGCCTGTCACAGGAGCTGTCACCTCTCACAAATCTGCCCTGTCCTCCCACAGACCCACCCCACCCAGGGCTCCCTCACCTGCGGGGTGAAAGGCGGGTGAAGGAGACGGCGGCAAGGGGCTTGTGGTGGGACTGGGAGAAACCCTTCTGCACACTGGGCAACCTGAGATGAGAACAGAGGTAGGGAGACAAACACAAAGCCCCCCGTGCCAGAGCCTGGTGCCACCTAGCAGCCACTGCACATTTCTGGGCACTTGTCCCCAGCCTGGTCTCCCAGCCCCGCAGGTTTCATACCCAGGTGGGCAGCTCCTTCCTAGATAAGCCCTCATCGCTCAGCTGTTCAGCTGCTGTGGGCTCCCAGCCTCCTCTAGAGACTTCCAACAGACCATGGAATCTAGGAATCTCTAGGAATCTCTCATTCCCATCATGGCAAAAAAAGAAACATTCCGTATCTCCTCTACATGTAAACTCTGGATGACCAGAAATCTGGAAACAAGCTCTCTGCTCTTAGGGAACTCTTCTTTCACACCCTAAGGAAGGTGAGACACCACAGCCTATTCTCAGGAAAGGCAATACTGGAGAACAATGCTCATGGGAGTTCAGCTCAAATGTCCTTTCTTTTAACCACTTTTCCGCCTTTATATATATATTTATACACACACACACAGAACTACAGTGCTGCCTGCTCCACCGAACACAGATCATGGGAGCACTGCAGGACTATTTCATTTCCCTTTGGCTGTGCTGGGGGTGTCAGTTTAACGATGAGATCATCCCAGCATCCCAACTGCATAACTTGAAGTACTTCAGTGCCTAATTTGCTTTGTTTTCAGTGAGGAGAGGATGCAGGAGGGTCTCTCTTGTCATTTACAGCCTGAAGAGCCTGTGGCAGGTGCCCCTGGCTAACCCAGCTTGAGCCCTGCTGACGACAGATACCCAGAGTGCCTGCTTTCCTTTCTGCACTGGGAAAGGAACAGGGAGACTCCTCACTGTGGAAATACTGCAAAACAAGCAGCACAGTCTGCTGGAAAAATTTAGCTGGACCACTTGTTATATGAGTTCTCACCCAAATAAAAACTTAAAAATGTGCTGACTTCAAAAGAAATTGCAAGATATTAAATTTTTCAATTTTTTTTTCAGGGAGTTTTTTTTTTACCAGCTGGGCTTTGATTTGTCCTCCTTTTTATTCTTTCACGACATATTAGGAATAATTTATTAATACCATGCCATCAAAATAGTTCTATAAGTTTATTTTAAGGCTTTTTTTTCCGAAGTAGGCTTTGGTATGTGATGTCGAGCAAAACATCTCGTCTCCTTTTCTTGACTCATTTGATGTAACAAATAGGCTTGAGAAGTAGCTCAAAGTACAGCCTGGGGGTGAGGAGAACCTGTCAGCTGCTGTCCACTGATACACTCTAATGCACAATTTTATTCTGCCCTGCTCTCTCCTTCCTATTCTGCTCCTTACCCATGCTGGAACTTCTGAAAAGTCCTTTCACCCTGGTGTGCCCTTCCTTTCCTTTCCTTTACCTCATCTGGACTCTGCAGAAATTAGTAGTTTATTCCAGCTTCCCTTTGGAGGGAACTGTACATGGCAAGCCTGGAGTTATTTTCCATTTGCACCAGAAGCAATTTAGCCGTGGTGAAGCCCTGTCCAAGGAAATGTCTTTTTCAGCAGCACCACTGAGCCCCTGCAAATCTCCATGTGGCTGTTCCTTAGAAAGCATCCACCCTTTGGCCTTGCTCATTTAAAGCCACTTGTGCTGTAGGTCAGTCTTCCCAAAGACACACCCGTGGTCTCCTCACCACAGAGTCTCCTGAAATCTGTTTGATTTTGAGTCCCTTCTCTTTTATTTCTGTGCCTTTCTTTGGATAAAGGTTTTCAAATTTTGCCAGTAATATGGACCACTATTTCTTCTTTGTATGGGTGTGGACTTCTGTGTAAAGAACAGAAGTCTTCTGTCTAAATACTTGCTACTCACCACTAGCTTCTGTGGCTACTCTCTAAGTCATCCATGGAGCCACAGATCACAAGCTGAAAACCACTTTTCTGTGGTACTTTGGTACTTATGTCTATACTTAGTTATGAAAATGGTACTTCTTTAGGAAAACAAAGATGATCAGGCTGCAAAGTTACAAAATATTCCCTATTTTCAGCATCTCCACTCCTGAGCCATGGTGTCAGTACAAGAATCTTTTTCCTTGAAAATAAACATAAGAGAAAGCTCTTCTGGGTGTTGAGGAATGTTTCCAACATGAACTCTGCGCACTTCAATACAAGAAGACTTTGTAGAAAGCAGAGTGCTTCCCCTTCCCTTTCCCCTCAACCTGCCTCCTGTAAGTGTGTCCATTTTCACTCACGTTTCTGGAGTGGTTTAGGCCTCACAACAGCAAAGGAGGAATGAGAAAAGAAGTTAGGGTGTCACCACCACCATTAGGATATTGGCAGTAGTCTGTCACCTACTGGAAAGTAAGACTGAAGCTCCCTGGTGGCAGTGAAAAGACTGGTGACACTGCAGGCAGACAGAAAGTCCCCAAGGGCTCTCTGCCATGCCCCTGGAGATGCCATGGGCTCACCTGCTGGAGAGCAGCTCTGTGGAGTAGGACCTGGGACACCAAGGTGTCCCTGAGCCAGCAGTGTGTCCTGTGCCAAGAAGGCCAATAGAATCCTGGGGTACATCAGGAAGAGCAGTGCCAGCAGGTCAGGGAGCGATCCTGCCCCTTTGCTCAGCCCTGTGAGGCACATCTGGAGTGCTGTGGCCAGGTCTGGGATCATCAGGACAGGAGGGCCATGGAGGTCCTGGAGCGGGGCCAGTGGAGGCTGCAGAGATGATTTAGGGCCTGGAACATCTCCCTGACAAGGAAAGGCTGAGGGAGCTGGGGCTGCTCAGCCTCAAGAGGAGCCCCAGCTGAGAGGGGCCCTCAGCCCTGGGTGTCCCTGTCTGCAGGGAGGGCTCCAAGCAGGGCCCAGGCTCTGCTCCCTGGGGCCCAGCAATGGCACCAGGGCAGGAACTGGTGCCCAGGAATAACTTATTTACTGTGGGGGTGTCAGAGTATTGGAACTGCTGTCCAGAGAGGCCATGGGGTCTCCTTACCTGGAGATATTCAACACCGAGCTGCACCTGATCCGACGCAACCTGCTCCAGGTGATCCTGCTCGAGCAGGAAAGTCTGGATGATCCATAGAGGCCCCTTCCAAACCCCCCATCCCGTGATTCTGTGGATTCAGACACCTGGCAGAGTAACACTGAAGATTGAGTTGGTATCTTAAAGGTTACATGAATATGTTACTAGACGCTTGGACTTACAAGTGAGTTTACAAATTTCCTTTAGAGATTTTGGCTCTTTTTGATGAATTAATTTTTGATGAAAAATAATCTTGTGTTACTGAATTTTTTTGTTGTTTGATTTTGTACTGTATGCTCATCCATTGACTGAACATGGAGTGACAAGCTAGGTTAAGAAAATACACAGATATTTGACATATGGTTAAGTATCATCACCAAGCCTAAAGGAAAGCCGGCAACTACACAAACCTCTCTTTCCTTGTGTGTAGAGAACCAAGCTCAGTTTGACAAAGAACTAATATTTTGCTAAGGTAAGAAAGTTGAAATCAGATAGTGTTGTTTTATTACCTTATTATTGATAAACATGGACTGCTAGAATGTTTTAGCAGTGATCCAGCCCAACAATCCATTACTCATACAGTCCCTGTCTGTAAACTCAGGCCCTTAAATGGCTGAACTATTCTTAGCCTTATGTGGTGAATACACAGGAATGTTCATGGACAGAATATTAAGGACAGAAGATGGCCCTAACAGTGCTTGGCAAAGGGAGATGGGATTTATGGAAAGTTTCCTTTGATGCTGTTGACTCCTAACTACTGCCTTCTGATGCTGCCCCAACATACAAAGTCAGCATTAAACTTGCATTCCAGATGAATGACGGGGAATAAAAAGCAAAAGGGATTTCAGTTAAAGCCTATGGAACTAGATTCAAGTCCAGGACCTAGCCAGGTTTAAAACCAGGCTGGATCTCTTTAGATGGAAATTCCCTGACTGAGAAACTCTCCTAAACAGTATCCTTCCTCTCCAGCTGCTTTATAGGCAACACAACAAACCTGGTCCAAGTGCTGTTTGTGGCTGGCATAATTACCACTGGATGCCACAAAGGTGCTTTAGAACTGCAGCCATATTACATTGACATCTGACTTGGGGGGTTCTCCTTTCAAAGATGCTCAGTGAACACAGGAACCCTCTAAAATTCTGCCCTACAGTTGTGCTTGTTTGTTATCACCAACGCAAGAGAGAAGCTTAGCCAAGCAAGATAAATAGACTATTTAAGAAAGAGAAAAGGGAGGGGAGGGATGACTTCTACAGCTGCCCTAAAAAACTAATCCATATATTAATTTATATTGCCTAACAGCCATGAGAAGGGACTGAACTGCAATTGCACGAGTGTATTTTTTGGGGATGGATGCTAGGTTTTTACACACTGTTGTACAACTTTGTGACTACCAGACTGCGCATCTCTAACAGAATATTACTTGTTTTCATGTTGAGAATGAGTCTTTCCTGAACCGGCTTGTAAACCACTGTGATTCTCACTGCAGTAAATCAAACAATGCCTTTTGCAAGGCAGAGATGAAGGATGGCTGGGCCTGTGAGGGAGGTACTTGACCCGTTCTTTGGAGCCTTCTGGGCAGGGACAGAGCAGCTGTGAAAATAGCACCACAAAAATGTGTGATACTTCGAGGGCAGAACCCCAGGACTCCCCTCTCAAACAAACGCAACCTGCCAAGCAAAAACACCTCATGCACTGAAAGAGAGAGGGAGGGAAGGCTCGCTTCTGTCCTGGGATCAGGTGTAGGAACCAGCAGCCACCACTGCTGGGAACTGGGGTCTTCAGCAGCCGCAGCAAACTGGGGTTGTTTTACAGCTCTCGGGCCCCAGAGCAGCACGTCGGGTGTTGGTTTGGGAGTGACACAGAGGGGATGCTGCCACCTACTGAAATCAGGATTTTTAGCACTTGGGTTTCTCGACTGGGCTCCTGTCAGCCACAGTCTAAAGACACTGCAGCATCGGTATGGTATTCATCAGATTAAACAGCTCTTCGTCCTCCCTAATTATTTTCAGGAACTGAAAACAGCACTTTAAAAAACTCCACCAATCCAACCCTCAGGACCCCAAAACAAGCAGTAGTCTACTATCAAATTGTATTATTATAAAGCTATTCATTTTGAGAAGTGAAACTTTGCTGTGAGGGTGTATTTAAGCTAGATCAGAATTTTAGATCTGCTCTGGTTCTATTTACACAACAGAAAAAATGCAAAATTATTTTAGTGGGAGCAAGTTCACTCTGCTATTTTCTTCCAGACTAACTTATGTAGTGTTGGACCAATAGCCTTGAACTACAAATTTGAAATTAATTACTCTAGGGACTGGAGACAGCTTTAAAAATTTTGAATAAAAAAGCTGAGGTTAGCTTTTAATAACTCTCTTTCTCTGTTTATAGGATAAACACAACTCTTTCATGGTGATAAAACAAAATCCCCATCCCCCATATCAATGAGCATGCATCATAATGCCAGGCTAGAGAACAGCACCTTCTCTTTTCAGCAGGTGGGAGAAGTACCCAAAAGTCCCGTTTTCAGATATTGATTAGTGCTGCTGTGCTGCCACCCACCTATGCAGAGTCACTTCACTGGCAGCTGCTTATCAGCAAGGACTGGTCCCTACATTTCCCTTAACTACTGACTGGAATAATGAATGCCTGCAAACCCCAGAGGGGAGGATGGCTCAGAACACTCCAGGAACACAGTGACATAAGACTCACCCCATGGGCTCTAAACCAAATTTACCAGAAGTATTCATTAACAACCAAAGCCATAAATAACAACAATAAAAAGTAGCAACTCAGAAGTCATCTCAGGCACCTTCCACAGCAGATCTGACCAACCCTGGATGCTGTTTCTGCTGACCCACCAGTAATTTTATTGCTGCAGAGGCAACGCAGCGTGTCAGGCCATGACAGATTTGGTCTTTTCTGACATCCAGCTGTTTGCTGTTTGTGTTGGCTGCTGCTGAGGTCCTGGAGATAATACAGGTGTTCTGTGCTGCTAGAGCTGACTGTGCTGGAGAGAAATCTGGGCAAGCATGGGGTGAGGATTTGTCTGCCTTGGTGAGTGAGAGCAAGCAGCCTGATGGAAGGAGAAAAAGGTCAAACAGGCTTCTTTGTGGTCCACCTCAAAATTAATGGAGGCCTATTGAATCAGGCTCCCCGTCATTAAAAAGAGTGGACAATAGAGAAATAGAAATCTCTGTGCGCTGCTTGGTTGGGTTTTATCTCACTTTTGCAGGTCAGCTGGATGACTTGTACTCCTGCTCCCACAGTGAACATCTAATCACATCCCCAAAATTATGAGTGTGTTTGCAGTCATGTGTTTTGCAAGTTTAAAGCTAGCACTCATGCCTAGCTCACAACCCAGAGCCATCCTCAATCTGCAGATTGATGGAAACTGAGGTGTTGACCAACTGACCATTGCTTCACCTGAAGATGAAGCAATTTGTCCACAGCTGCAGTTAAGTCTGGGGAAGAGCCTCAGCCAGGACACAGGTCACAGGGGCTTCCCAGTCTGAGCAGAATGTTTGGATAACCAGCCAGAGCAGTCAGGATAGTTCCTGCTGAACACCAGCTCAGGTGAGTGCTATCTGTCTCTGGTATCAAGGAAGAAATACAAGCTAATCCTACGTGTCTGTTTTTATAAAAATGCTCGACAAATATCATGAGCAAATAAACAGCTGCCTCTGAGCTATTTACAGTGCTGTTAACCAGCTTTTAGGCTTCAAAATTGATCACCAGAGTCAACAGAGGGTTGAACAAACATATCCATGGTTGAGTATTTGTATTTGAGATTAGGTACACATATACAAGTGTGAATGCGTGTGTTCAGCCAAACTACTGATGAACTGAGCCTAGACCATAAATGGCATTTTAGTCCAAAAGCAATCAAATTATTCATGCAGCCAACTCGTTCATCCTTATCTCCTTGCAACTCAACTGAACACTTATTTGGAACCCTTGTCAATACTTATATTAAAGTCTTGACCTGATCTTTTCTTTAATGAGTTGCTTTTGGTTTTTCCATTTTGAATTCTTTCTCCCCTACCAACGTCTAAAGCCTCAGTACCCTTCAAAAGGAGTAGTTCAATAATAAAGGTTCCCTCCACACCCCTGGGAAAACAAGGAAACAGACAGTGCACATCCTTGCTGGAGCTCCACTCGGGAGCATAGCACTAGGAAAAAAATTCACTGAGGCCGTTTCTATTTCAAACTTAATTTTTCCTACTGCAAGTAAATTAAACCCCACAAGCGCTCCAGGGTCTGAATCTGTGCCTCTGCAGCAGTGATATGCGTGAGCAGGGAGATGTACTCAGATGGGTGGATACCACAACTATTCAGGAGGGACCTGGATAAACAACAGAGCCAGAAATAACCCAGTGGTAAACTCAAATCAAGGCAAACAGTTTGGCTTTTGCCAAAAGGTGTTTATCTTTTTTAACAGTCTTTTTTCCCCAAACCTTCAGGGAGCTATGACATCCTGAGATCTGCTCTTTTCACAGTTGGCATCAGTGAACTGAAACACCAGGAGAATATCAATTATTGCAGTATTTGGGCTTTACAAATCACTCTCCTCAGGCATTTATTAAAAACTCTGAAAACAAATCTGTCCAAATGTGAGAGAATTTGTGCACCTCTTGGCATGTGAAGCTCTAACACACAAAGCAGTATCTTTGCATGCAGCTTGGGGTTTTATTTTAATAAAAAACATGGCATTGTTATTTATTGGGGAAAAACCCCCAGTAAATTGTATTACACAGTTATGGAACATCGCACTGCAGAGGGAACATCTGCCCTCAGGGAAAAGCATGACTCCAAGCAGTGGTTAGCAGGGTAGATTATCCAACACGCTAATCCCGGTTCCCAGACCTGGACTGCAGGGAGGAGCTGCTCGGCGGCAGAGCACAGGTCTTAGGTGCTGGTGGGGGAACTCACAGAACTCATAAGAACTCATACTGAGTCCATCCTATTTCAAAAAAAAAAAAAATTAAAAAGTGCCTCATTTTCTGCTGGTCTAGTACCTTTTGTCAGCACTAAATCTTCATGGGATGAAAAAGAAGATTAAACCCAACATCATTCTTCTGCTCTGTGTAAGAGATTTGAGGTGCAGGGGTTTGTGTTCTGAATAACAAGCTACTTGACTAGAGGCTGATTTTTAACAATGCCAAGTTTTTATATTAAAAGAAACCCCTCAAGCTGCATGCACTGTAGCTACACACCCTGTCTCACTCTGGGTCTGTTTTAACAGGGTTTTAAAGCCATTTCACCTGAGTGCCTGCTGATTACCATGCTGAGTTTTTTAAACCAATCCATTGAATTCACTTCCTTTCTGTGTCCCCAGTGCCCATTCACCTATAGAAATATAGAGACAAACAAGGCCACAGGTGCAGAAAATTGGGCCTTTCCTGCTGTTTATCACAATGTTGACCTTGGGGATTTGTTGAGGAGGTGGAGGGAGAAGGAAAGAAAAAGAAGGAATACATGCTTTGCAGTGGGATTCTGCTAAAATACTACCTTCCTTTTCTCATGAAGTTAAAAAAAAAAAGCCTTCTAGCTGGCAACAAACACAGACATTGAATTATTAGGAGGTGAAGTGGGGGCAGAGCAATTTCTTTGGTATCTCTGAAGAGATTTTGGATGAATTGCTGCAGACCAGAAAGCCAGCCCTTCCTTCAGCCCCCCTCCCTCTCCGCAGTTCGCCTTCTGGTTATTCTGGGGTACGAGAATTTGTCCTGCCCTGTGGTCACCTTGTGGTCACCCAGCTGCCTGGTCGGTGTCACATGAGCACTGTGGGACACAGCCACCTGCTTGCCACGTCAAGGAGGTGCCTTGTGCTGAGCAGGCAATGTTGGAGAGGTCTCCTCTCACAAAGGCACGGCCCCCACCCAAAACTGGGCAGCCTCGCACCAGAGGCTGCCCTGCCAAGGGAGCCCTGGCTCCCCTCCAGGAGCAGAGTTGGATCCCCAGAGGAAGGCGGCCTTGTCCACAAAAAGAGCTCAAAGCTTTCTTGATGTAAACTGGCAGTAGTGAGCGGGTCAGGTGCTAAAAATGCCACTGCTGGATGGGGAGGTGTGTCGGTTTTGCGCGGCCTGGTTTTGGGTACCAGGGGGGCCACAGAAGTGGCTCCTGTGAGAAGCTGCTGGAAGCTTCTACCATGTCCGGCAGAGCCAATGGCTGATGGCTCTGAAGATGGACATGCTGCTGGCCAGAACTGGGCCAATGAGAGAGGCTGGTAACGCCTCTGTGATGACATATTTAAGAAGAAAAGCAAAACAAAAGGGCACACAGCTTTTTTTCTAGCCAGAGAAGAGGAGGAGGTGAGAACATGTGAGGGAAACAACACGGCAACACCAAGGTCAGTGGAGAAGGAGGGGGAGGAGGTGCTCCAGGCGNTGGGAGGACTGATTGCCCATGGGAGGGACTCACATTGCAGCAGCTGTGGGAGGACTGCTGCTTGTGAGAGTGGAATCACGCTGGAGAAGTTCACGGAGAACTGTGTCCCATGGGAGGGACCCCACGGCCTCACAAGGAAAGACTCCTCTCCCAGAGCAGTGGAAGAAAACCTTGGGTGACGAACTGACCAAACCCCCACACCCTGTCTCCCTGCGCTGTTGGTGGGAAGGAGGGAGGGGTTGAGGGAAGAAAAGGTGTTTTTAAGGGCTTATTTTACTTCTCATTATCGTCCTCTGATTCTGTTAGTAATAAATTCACTTTGTACCTCTTAGTTGAGCCTGTTTTGCCCTTGAAGTGTTTCTCCTGGTCCTTATCGCAACTCATGAACCTTCGTTAATCTTTTTTCTCTCCTCTGCCCAGCTGTGGCAGGGGAGGGTGAGCGAGCGACTCTCGTGGGTGCTGGCACTGGGCCAGTGTCAGACCACGCCAGGAGGGTGGGTGGGTTAATGCCACCCTGGGCTTACCTGGGGTCACCCGAATGCTGAGGCAGTGCAGCACACGGGGCCGCAGCAGGAGAGGGCTGTGCTGGAGTCCGGGTGTGTGTAAGGGTTCAGCTGCCTTGCCTGTCTGCGAAGGTGTTCGCACCAATTTCTGTGGCTGGAGTTCAGTGGATTGATTATGTGAATGCATCTAGTAAGGGCTAGACCCTCACTCAAACACCTCATAGTCGAGTTAAAAATCAGAGACCACAGATGGGAGAAAAGATGTAGTATGCCCAAGATTAACAATGTGGATTTGATGTGCAGAGAGTATAAACTGTAAGTTAGGGGTGATCTTTCTCACCTAGAAACTGATCTCATTTCTACTGAGCACCAGTGCAGTGCCTTAATTGGATGCCTCCTGAAAGGGAAGTGCTTCTCTTCAAGCTCATGCATATTTAACCTGAGATTAGCGAGGTTTTTTGGGCGCTTAGGCCCTTTGGAAGCCAAGGTGCATCTGGTCAGACTGTCCTGGAGATGAGAGCCATGCTTGGGTTAGTGAAAGAGGCAGGCTGTGTTCTGCTGTACATCTCAGCACAGAGCTGACCTGCAGAGAGCAACCTGCTCCCCCAGAGCCTGCTCTGAATTTCACTGTCCTGGTTTCACAGGCACGGCAGAGGGACACCTTTTATGTGCTTGTTTAGCAATATCAGTGGGGGCTCACTTACTTTGTTGGAAAGTGGGTGCCAAAAAAAACCTTTTCTCTGAGAAACCTGATCTGCAGGTTCTGATCCAAAGCACTTTGCAGCACTTTTGTTGCCCAACATGACCAAGAGGGTCTGGAGAGCAGCTTGTGCAAGCCTTGCCTAAGGCTGGGCTTTGGTGGGCAGGGGTGGCCATGTCATGACTATGATGATCTCAGCTCTTGAGTCACAGACAGAGAAGTCTCACTGGTTGCTACTTGATATTAAACTTTATCAGTGATAATCAGGAGAGGTTCAAAGTGTGGCCCTGCATTTTATGGAGTTTTTTCCTCTCTCAGCACTGTATTTCTCTGCCATGATTATTCACATGGACTTGGGCCTGATGCTTTACTCTCCTGCCTGTGCCTGCAGCACAGCCATTCCACAGAAAGACTTGTCTGTGCCTTGGCCTTCAGTAAATGCCACCAAAAACTGTAGGTAACAAACTCAGCACAGCCAAGGACAGCTGGCCCAGCAGAGGATGGGCTTCAAGCAGGTTGAACTCCCTCCTGGTAACATAGACCTCCCTCTCCAGGGGCTATAGATAGGTTTTATCTATAATTTTTAAGGTACTGTGCAGCCACAGATAAATGTTTGTGAGAAATACTAATTTCCGTAAGTTTCTTTTTTCTGACATACGACTTGGAACACAGGTCCTGGAATTTTAAGGCTTATGTTGTCAATATGCCATAGTTGGTGTTAATTACCACTTTCTGCCTTCCCTGGCTTAGACACATTCACCTATTACCAGCTGTGTTTAAGCAACAATAAAATACACACGAGTTGTAAGAGTTCCCCTCCACCCCTCGTGGTCACTTTGATGAGCTTAGCAAAAAACACAGCTTGCTTTGTCTGAGTTAGGAATTTAGGTTGTATTAGTTAACAAACCTCAGGTATGAAAATTAAGTAAGTCTTTTCTGCAATATAGACAGGACTTGATGGCAAGTCCCAAAATGAAATTCATCTTAGCCATTTTTCACATAAACTCAGCTTTCTGTATTTCTCGTTTTCATTTGTTCAATTTTCCGCCTTGGAATAATTACTGTAAGTGAAAAAGCATGTCAAAACCCCCAGTTATTACAAAAAAAGCATGCTGGAACTCTCATTCTAGAATTCATCACTTCATAAAACTGTACATTATAGGACTGGCCATTCTGGGCCAAACATGTGCTCTGTGTAACCCAGTATCCTGTCTGGTACCATGATTAATAGGGAAAAGTGGAGAAGAAGATAAAAAATGATCTTTTCCTCTGCTGTTCTCTCCCACTTTCTCGTAATCAGTGCCTTACAGACACAAAATGTGTTGTAATAACAGGGATATAATGCTTCAAATTAATCAAAATTAAATTACTGTTCAATTACAAGAAATTACTTAATCTGATTTTATCACAGTATCTGCTTTTAAAAATTTTGTTTAATTTTTAGAAGAAAATGTGTATCTTTATGCCAGCTCCAGAGAATGAAGCTGGAAATATTCCATTCAAATTGTTGTACCCAGGAAGAAAGCAGGTTCAGCTGGAAAAGAAATTTTAACTGGAGATGTGACCAAGTCTGCCAAGGTGAAGGGAACTGTGAATTTTCTCCCATCCTGTTCTATAGAAACTACCTGGAAAGCAGATTTTTAGTTTTTTTCTTTGTTTTCCCCCCTCTGCATTGATTCACGTTCTTTATTCTCCTTCCTTCTTGCTCTTTGTATTTTTTATTCCCACTGCCTCTTTTCTCAGCTGCATCTTAGGAGAATGGAAATAAACCCCCAGTTTAAAACTTCAAACCTATAGGTGCACTATTGCTTAGAAAACCTGCAGGGATTCCCCCCACCTCGAGCCCTTTTTAAACAAACACATCTATTTAGGCAGTTTGTTTCTCTGTCAATCTGTGAAAATTTAATACAGTTTTGTGTCATTTTTGTTATGGAAACAGCCCTGTAAAAATACCGTATGGTCCACTGAGGCCTGCCCTTGTAACCCCAATAAATACAAATCACCCTAGAACTTATCATGGTAAGTTCAAATATGTAGCTAATGTAATCTCAAAAATCCTTCACAAAAAGAAAACAAACGAGCTCCTTTTAAACCCCTGACTTGTTGCTCTTGACTTCAGCTATTTGTTCAATATTTCAACAACACTAAACAAATGTGCCGGAAATACTTATCATTTCTGAGTCACCCCCTTGCTATCCCACACTCCAGACTCTTCAAATTAGGGACTATCTTAAAAAGATGAATGTGATCTATTCTCTTTGTTTCTTTGGTTTCAGTATCGTCTTCAGCATATCCCTGGAGACTCTCCTATTATCAATCTGCCTAATTCTGGCTGATCTTTCTGGATAATTCGTTTCCCACCTCCCTGTCACAGGCTGGTTTGGCTGCTCTGTTCTGTACCTTTTCTAACTCTGAAACATTAGCATTATTAATGGCAGACAACAGTGTATTTAATATCCAGCTTATGCCCCACATTCAGGTAGATTTTTCTGTTGTTTATATTCTGTACAAAACTTTGAAAGAAATTTAAACGATCTGTGTTGCAGCACAGCATTACCTTACCTCACCTCCCTTGTAATATATGGCAATTAATTTGCACTTCACTGTTTATTTACACATATGTACTTCAGACAACCAGAATCTGCCCTAATTCCTTGTGACCTATAATAAAATATAATAAGGAGCTTTAAGCAAAATGCCTGTTCTCTGAACACACACTAAATAGAAGTACTCTGGGTGTAATGGATATCATGCCAGATGTATCAGACAAACTGTGTCATTTTGTTATTTATCAACAGTATTTCACTAATGAGCATCTAGAACCGTCTTCATGTCATGGGACACGGTTGAAAGCAGCTTGATTTCCACATTAAACTCTCATTTCAGTCTAACTGCTCTTTTCAGAGATGCACAAGAGTTCAGTTCTGAGAGTGAGCAGCAGCTTTTGCCCTTCTCTTTCTGAGACATCTGCGTGATGTCTGATTTTTAGAAAATGGTTTTTTTTCCTGTCAAGGAGTTCTGACATAGAAATGTCAAAACGAAAAGAGGCAAAAGTAAAATAGTTTCTTTTGAGTAATTTCAGTCTTCGTGGCTCCCCCGTCTTCTTGAAGTGTGGGTGAATGGGAAAGAAAACCAGTGCTGTATATGGTACTTTCAGGGACATAATCTTGGTCATTGACATATCCTTTTTCTTTTTTAATTCTGCTCTTGGAGTGGATTGGTAACAGTGGAAGTCAAGAGCAGCAACAACAAGCTACACCTTGCTCTTCCTGATGACTCCTGCCTCTCTTTTATTCTTCTCTTTTCCCTTGCAACTCCTCAGCTGTTGGATTTGTGTCAGCGAGAAAAAATCACATAAATGCAGCAACATTTGTATGAAAAGTGCGTGTGCTTCTTTCTCCTTCATTTCCAGCATTGCACTAGGACCACAAATGGCAGAAAAACGACTTTGAAATGTGCCTGACAATTTGTTCTGTGTGCTTCTACTCTCACCCTAAAGAATGGAAGCAGTGCCAGATGATTGAGCTAACAAGTGCCAATTTTAGAAAGGACTATTTGGGATCAACTCATATGTAAACAGTTCTAAAAGCTGGAGGTAAATCAGAGGACTGGCTACATATATATAAATAAATCTCTGTTTACTTTTACTCAGAGGTATTGGACAAGTGAAAGATCAGAGTTCACTGCAATGCCGTGAAGGCACTACAGGTCGCAAGTTTCAGTCTCAGAGGTTTTTGGGATTATTCCCAGGTAGCCTGAATGCCACCCGGCTGTCCCCACACCTCCACCGTGTTACCTGTGCATAAATCACAGCCATGTTGGCCTTCAATATGAGAAAAGGCTGTGCCAAAGACTGAGGCAGGGACTGGTGAGGTTGCTTAACTTGGCTTTTGTTTGTTCTTGGAGCTGTTCTGCGAGGAGCTCTTTAGGCTCTGATGCAGCCCAGACTCCCAGCCTTAATGTGTTAAATACATTGTCCACTTTGGATTGTTCACTTAGCTGCAGCAAATGCCTTGTATTTTTTCCTGTCTGAGTACAATTAAAATTGCAGGATATTTGCCAGACAGGCTGAGACTCTTTCACCACTCTCAGCATCCCTTTGCAGTATGGTGAAAAATGATCAATCAAATCGCTCAGTCTCACCTATAAACAATGTATTTTAGCTATCCTGACAGGTTTGTTTGAGGCAGTTTAACATCCAGACTCATGCAGAGAGCTGTCCTGCTCTCTGCACCAGCCTGCACTTCCATTCACAAAGAAAAATTGGGGTAGCCTGAATGAATTTATCAGTGAGCTAAATTTAGCATATGATAACAAATAAAACCAAGCTATAAAAAGAAGAAATGGCTACTCAAGAATAGGAAAACTCCTACATACCTCTCTTGTATGGCTTCACGTGCAAGTCTTCATGTTTTTTTAATCTCATTATATTTCTTATGCAGAAGAATACCTGAGAACAACAAACATGCAGCCTTTGTGCAAACTAACTCTAATTATTAAGAGCTGATATACTGCTGATTATATTCCGGGGAGTTTCTTGAGTAGTGATTTTTTACAAAGCCTCTTTGCATTCACTTCATTTATGGATCCAAGAATACCTACCTAGTGTAAACATGTCCTGGGCACAGAAAATCGATGGACAAATAAATAAAGAAGGAAAAATTCATTTGTGCAGAGGCCAGAATAACAATATGCTTCATAATGATATCAGTTCTGAAAGCATTTCAGAAGTTTCTTTCCCAGTAAGTTCACACTCAGCTTTCTGTACACTTCTATTTCTGACCTTGTGCAAAAGAAAAAGGCCTTAATTGTACTTTATACATCTCTTCTAGATTGTAAGAAATAGAAGCAAAACAAATACAATTTATATTTTACCACTATCATTTAGAGTGGATAATACTTTTTGAAAAAACATTATATGCTGTAACTTGCACTATTTTTCCTCACCTTGTTTATATCTCCTGGCTTTCAGGATGAAATTTGAAAGATAACTTTGTCCTGCCAGGTTTTGTTTGACAAGTACACATCTTAGTCAAAAAATACTGGAACCCATTTTCTGTTGGCACTGAACTGCAGCTGCATTGTTCAGTGTAGTTCCTGCCCCGTTCTCTTCCGAGTATCCATTCCTTTGCTCACGACTTGGCCTGTGCTGTGTCTATTAAATTAGAAGCACTTTTAGTTTGTCTGAAACCGAACCCTCTGGTGCTATAAAGCAGTGTGTCTGTGTATGACAACAAGCACAGGAGGGGCCCTATCATTTGAAAGTTTATTTTAATGTAACAATCCCCAGTACGTTGCAGAATTGGATTCAGCCTATGCATTTTATGAAAAGTTCATCTAAAAGAAACCCATATGAAATTGGCAATTTTGGGGGGAAAAAAAAAAGTTGTCTGGACAATTTAGTTGCATAAACCTTCCTTCTAAAAGGTGCAAATCATTAACTCAGTGTCTTTTAATAGATCCTCGTACCGGTGAGCTTGTCCCAGAATATTTTTGTGTCTGTGTGGATTTGCACTTTCAACACATTCTTTTGGTTCTCTGCATACCCCTCCCTGTATTTGTCTCCTGAAAACTACCTGAGCCAAATAGTCGAGAAATTACTAGCAGTGTTTTTTCCCCCTACACTTTTTGGAAACTGTAATTTTAGCACTTGTATATGTGAACTTTTGTGGGCCAGAACTACACGTGTACTTCAGCAAGAAACTAAATCATATAATTTGTTCTGCCTGAGAAAATACAATTCACCAACACAGCTCAGACAGAAAATCCTTCAGAGGGAGTGCACAGGTTTTGTGTTATCTGCCAAGTAACACACACATCTGAGGAAACCACACGAAGAACTAGTTTGTGCTCTGAAAACCTGAGGAATTTTTCTGTTTTGTAGAAAGCAGGTCTTCGTGTATATGGCTCATTTGTTAAGATCAAATCCCCCATGATACGGCTGCAACACCTGAGTACCAAGGGAAGCTTAAAGACCCTTCCCCAGCTTCCTCTTCCACTACATCAGTATGTGCTGCTGTCCTCTCGAGAGCTCCTCTGTCTGTGATATCACCTTATTTATTTATTTATTTCTTACAGCAGGGCACTCTGTTAACTTTCCATGCAGATGATTTGTGTGACACCGGCCCGCTGGTCACAGCTGAGAGCACCACTGCAGCAGAGAGTACACGCACAGACTAAAAGAAGGATCCACTTCCGAGGAAGTATCCCAGTGCACACTTTTGGCAGGAATAAAAATTCTGACCCTGCAAAGCCTTTCATCTGACAAGTGCCCCCCAAGCCTAGGAGAACTGCACGTGCCCATAGTGGCAGGGCCAGGCTACAGGCACGGGGTTGCTGTAAGTCCAAGTCCATCCTGAAGTCCTCAGCAGGGACAGGTAAAGCAGCTCCATTTCGAGGTCCTGTTGTGGAAACTCCTCAGACATTCCTGTGTTTGTGACCCTGTTTACAGCCTGGTGGAAGTGTATCTGCTGGACAAATTGGAGTGCTGCTGAAGGAAGCAGCTTCCTGTGCACTGCCCATGTCTCCTGCCACTCCTGCTGGCCCCCAGGGATGTGCCACTCATGTGCTGTCTGGTATTTTTATCCTCCTGGTTGGCCTTCTCTTGAATCTTTACGCCATAATGCCACAGAAAAAGTGAGAGCTAAATTTGTGACATTCCAGTTGGCAGCAGAGAAGCTGACAGCAAAACCATCCCATGGGAGAAAGGAGAAGGTAGATATGGAGAGAGGGGAGAGGAGCTCCACAGGAGGGCCTGTCTCTCATTCCCAAACCTGAATGTTATAGTCTACACTGTATTTCTTCAGTTGTAAAAAAAAAAAAAAAAAGCTTTATAAACAAGGACTGAGCTTCAGGTAAAACGCCTTCTTTCCCTGCCAGCTGGAAGGAGAACGTAATTTGGAGGTAAGATAAGGAAGTGATAATCTGCTGCTTGTATATGATTCACTTAGTAGCACAACTACTACTTTCTTTAATAAAGAAAAAGCCCACATGTAAATACCATTCCCTCTGCCTCAGGATTTCATATACTATTTGTTTGCTCTTTTTTTTTCTTTTTTAACAGCTCCCTTTTCTGCTCCTTGAGCTGTGCAGTAAATGCCACCGCTAATGAGATAATACCAGTGTGTTTGAGAGCAGACTGACCCTGCTGTTTTCAAGCAGTTTCAGCTCTCGACAGTCAGGAGCCTGCCTAATGTTTTGTGGCTGCCTCTGGTCACTGACAGGGTACAAACTGCCTTATCTCCCAGTGGGAGGGAGCTCATTGCCAAACCCACGGCTACTTGACTGGGGAGGTGTCTGCAGCCATTCACACACACGGCTTGAGCCAAGCACAGGGCTCGGAACAAATACCCCAAAATAGCTCTGCTCTGAATGGGCTTCAATTTTTCTCTGCGTGTCAACAGATGACATGCATTGTCACAACTGCCGGGTAGGATTCGAGAGGCTCGGTTAAGCATATTACAGTCAAACTCCCATTGTTCAGCATTTCTGCAGCTTGGGCACTTTCTCAAATATCCCCCTTTACTTTTTACAAAGCCCTTCCAATGACCCTTTTTGTGTGAATGTAGAGCTCAGCTCACAAATCAATTGTTCTATTTTTATTTCCAATATTACGCTTCCTTCCAGAGCGCTCAGAGGATGATGCCGTGCATTTTGTCACCAGCTCTGGCCAGTATCCCCAAGAACTCCCTCACTGGGCAGGAAAGCAGGATTAGCAGGGAAGTGGAGAAAGCAACAGGAGTCCAAGCCATGGTAGCCCTCTCACCATTAGGGCTGCTGGTGTAGATTTGGGAGATGGATTTTCACCAGACTGGAGTAATGTCCCAGCTGACCACGGGATGTCACACAGACGAGCCCAGGGGAACTTGTGGCTTATGGAAGGAGGGAGGGAACACTGCTTCCCTGCACTTCCTAGGGAGTCCAGTTCATCCAGAGCTCCCCTGACTCTGCCCACACTTGGCAAGGCTCGGCTGTGCCTCCCCAGCATCGTGACTCACCACGCGTGGGCACCGTGACTCAAATGCCAAATTTCTTTCCAGGATCTGCAATTCACAAGACTTTCTAGAGCACTGGACAAAGTCTCAGGTGCACGTTGCCCCTCCTCCCATCTGGCCGCTTTTGGTGCTGCTCAGCTCCTCAGCTCTTCCTGGGCACAGAGGGTCCCTCTGAGAGGACAGGGACCTTCAGCACGAGCAAGGGTGGCTCCTACAAGATGACCCTACTCCTTTTTGCATTTTACCTCATATTAGTTTTACCTCGTGTTAGTTTTACGTCATGTCTTGCTGCAGTACAATGAAGGAATACACTACCAGAAATAGCCAGTTCTTCCTGACCTCTGTGTAAGGGAGATATTGTCATTACAGACAAAATAAACACTCAAATTTCATATGTATCAGACCACAGACAGCACTGTGTTATTTATGGATGAAGTCTGCTCCTGAAGGAGCATCCTGCTTCCATTTAACTCAGCTGCAGATATACATTATTAGCCAGGGATATACACTGACCACATGTACAAGGATTTTTAATCTCTTACTTGGAAAGCTTGAACTACAAAATTTTACCTTACTTAATTCATTTATTGCCTTGCTTCATCGATTTGCCTTCGCAGGAGCTGAATACCAGTGATGTTCACTGCTTCAGCAACTGGAATCCAGTTATGAATGGAAACATTTATTATGAAAGGAACAAAACAAAACAAAAAAAGAACAAAAGCAACCTGAGAATCCTATGAGGGTGAACAAGACCAAGTGCTGGTGCTGCACCTGGGTCAGGACAACCCCTGGGGATCAATCCAGGCTGGGGATGAGCAGATGAAGCAGCCCTGGGAGAAGGACCTGGGGGTGCTGGTGGTGAGAGCTGGACAGGCCCCATCCCAGAAACCCCCCCATGCCCTGGGCTGATCCCCCAGTGTGGGCAGCAGGAAAGGGGGGATTCTGCCCCTCTGCCTTGCTCAGTGAGACCCCACCTGCAGAGCTGCCTCCAGCAGCACAGGAAGGAGGTGGAGCTGCTGGAGCCAGCCCAGAGCAGGGACACCAAGGGGATCAGAGGGATGGAGCAGCTCTGCTGTGAGGAAAGGCTGGAAGGACTGGGATTGTTCAGCCTGGGGAAGAGAAGGCTCTGGGGTGACCTAATTGTCCCTTCCAGGGCCTGAAGGGAGCCCACAGGAAAGGTGGAGAGAGACTATTTACAAGGGCCTGGAGTGACAGGACAAGGGGGAATGGCTTCACACTGACAGAGAGCGGGTTTAGATTGGATATCAGGAAGAAATTGTTCCCTGTGAGGGTGGTGAGGCCCTGGCACAGGTTGTCCAGAGAAGCTGCGGCTGCCCCATCCCTGGAAGCCTCCAAGGCCAGGCTGGATGGGGCTCAGAGCAACCTGGGATAGTGGAAGGTGTCCCTGCCCTTGGCATTGGAGTTGAAACTAGATAAGCTTTAAGGTCCTTTCCAACGCAGACCACTCTACGATTCTATGACTCTGTGAGGATAAATAAGTGAGTGCAAGGCCACAGGATGGGGTGTGGGGCAGGGCACTGGTGTGAAGGACAAGGGCAGTGCAGGACCAAATCACTGCTCCAGTGCTGACCTCGTTTGTCTGGGCACCAGTCACTTGTGTTGGTAGGAAAGTGTCCTGTGTAGGGAGCTTGCTGAAGGGATACTGATTTTCAAAAAGCCATCAATTTATTTCAGAGGTTTTCTTTTTTCTCCATCTTGCACCAAAATTAGGTTATTCCCCTACACAAAAGTAAGTAGAAAACACCACGAGGTGTGATATGGCAGAATGACTTTTTCATTGTGACTGGCAAAGAGGAGCCTTCACCACTCCCCAGAGGTGCAGCAGCATCAGCTGATGAGACGATTGCACCTCACAAGAAAATAACAGCCTGCTCACAAAGGCATCTTCCTGTTTAAAAAATTCAAGCAAACCACTTGCATAAATAGGTTTTAAATCAGATTTATGTGAACAGAATGACAATCTTACGTCAAGTCTCGAGTCAGAGATTATCACAAATACACAGCAGGGATTAAAAAAAGAAATCCATCAGTAGAATCAAAGCCGAATTAACATAATGGCACAGTCCTAAATAAATGTACTTCACAATACATTCTTTGAAAGAGAGAGAGAGAGAGCAAGAGAGAGTGCAAACTATGCATTTAATGTGTGCTTAAGCAACTGTAACAGCATAGTAAGAGCCTGTATTTTTTCTGGCACAGCCCTCTGTCATAATCCCATTGCATACTTTCAAATGTATTTTTAAATTGCTCAGCTTCTGTCAACAGATTCATTCAGGGCTGTGTTATTAAAAAGGTGAATGCAAAATTCACAGAGCTCACAACATCCACTCTGACCGACACACCTATAAAGAAGGATCACTAAATCACCCCTTTCCACATGAAAATAAAATTAGAAATCACAGATATCAGAAAAGGAAGACAGTCCCTGTATTTAGCTCCAGCATGCCAGGATGATGCCAAATATAATTCAAGACTCATTTCCATTAAAAAGGTACTGACCAAAAAAACATGTGAGAAGTGTTTACCTTGCCTGACTTTGCATGGGTAAACATTCCTGCATCCAATGTAAGGGCTATATTTAGAAATGTATCCTCACCAGGAAACTCAGTAGGCTTCAGTGAAACCAAAACAGTCCAGGGCTTGACTCTGAGGCAGATGAAGTCAACAGGGACTCCACCCAGACCCAGAAAGTGCAGCCTCTCTCACCACAGCGTGGGCAAATCCCCCCTCCCAGGCTGCCCAGGGAGAGCAGGGCTACTGGAGCCATGGGAAGCCACACCAATTACTGAAAAAGGAACAGCACTATTGAAAAAATGTTATACAAGCAGTGGTAAACCTCAGTGGCCTGGGTTTGAGACAACAGAAAATCCCTTTGACGAGTAGTAAACACACTAAAAATAGTACTTGGTTCTTTTTAAAGTCAGCCTAAAATAAATCTCTTTGCTTTTTGTATCCTGTTTTGCAGTTTCATATGAAGGTGCCCAGCAGTTTTTTGCCAGCAGTAAAAATGAGTAAGGTCTCATTTCCCAGCCTGTCCTGGAGCATAACGCAAGCACAGAAGATCACAGGAGTATCAAGCAAGGACTACATCTCAAGAGCGAAATACCAGCCTGTGAGGAGTGGCTTCATCTCACAGTGAGATTTTAATGTACCAAATGTATTTGGGAATAGAAAAATACTGACTTCAATGTCCTGAGCAACCAAGACAGAGAGGATAAGGAATACTCAGACTGCAATGTTCTTGCAGCTTGTCCAGACCATATTCTGAACCATTTCCACCTGGTTAAAGACTGATCTCCCTTCCAGGTCTCAGCTGTCACTGGGAGAACATCATCCTCTGCTGATAAGAGAAAGAAAGTGTATCTCTTTCTACACCAGGGACAAGGACTGGACTGATCCCCTCTCCGTTGTGCTTGAGCTTGATATCAAGACTCCCTTAGCAGCCAATGGAGAGAACCAGGTACTTCCAGAGAAAAGAGCACCTATGTCAGACACGTGCTCTAGGATGAATTATACAGGAAAAATTATTTTCTTCTACATTTCCAATACAGAGAGTTAGCTCAGACTTAAATTTATATTTGATAAATTAGATCCTAGGCTGGCAATTCCAGTTCCAGTAGACAATGCCATCTGTACAATCACCATCTTTTATTTTATCACCTACGTTTCCTAGGTGCTCAGAGTACGTACAGCATCAACACCTATCCTGTAGTGATTGTGGAAGCCTTGGCCAGTCACTCCCCTGGCTCTTCTGGGGGTGGATGGGGAAATATAAATTCTATAATTCTGGTAAGAGTTTCATTTTGACTTCCACAACACGTGATTCTGTGGTCATGATCTTCTAATTTGCTAAGTGAGTATCTCCAAAGTATGTGTGTATTTCATTGCTGTATCTCTTGCACAGCTATAGCTATAATGAACTCATATCTAAAATCTGATGTGTTCTTTACTTTTCAGTTCATTACGGTTCACTTTAGGTTTTCTACGCAGAAAAAAAAGCGGAAAAAATAAAAAGAAAAAAAAAAAAGCAGCAATGTTTCCATGGTCATGAAAGTAGTAGATGGGGGGATAAAAAGTCTTTGAACATCTGGCACAGTAGTTTGTTTTTCAATATTCTCCGTGTGAGAAAATTTAAAAGAGAAATACACTGTTCATAGGAGCTTCTTTTTAAATATAAGCAATTATGAGGCAGATTATGAAACAAGGATGGGAATTTACTGACCTGTTACTTATCTTGCAATGTGCAATCATACATTTTGAATATACAACAGAATTACCATAAAAGCCAAGATGTGGGCTCTAAGCAACCTGATCTTGTGGAAGATGTCCCTGCTCAATGCAGGGAGGCTGGGCAGGATGACCTTTAAATCAAACCATTCTGCGACTCTATGATGTACAGCAGCAGAATTTTGGGCACCTGACTCTCTTATCATAACGAAGTTTAGGTGCTCGTGATGGTAAAATATTTTGTCTGACCCCTGCAGAACTCATGGCCTGGATGAGTTGAACTCATTGTTCACCCCAGACGGTTTTTCACTGCCATTGTTCAGATGGGGATGTGGAGGTACTTGTCTGTGGAATAAAAGGTGAGGGACAGAAGCAGTGGAGGCAGAAGCAGCACTGTCTGCTGTTGCCGCCTTTCTGAAGGACCAGTGGAGTGTAACTTTTGCCATGTATTTTTCCTTATAAAGACATAAGGGAAGGCCCATGCTGAGATATCTGAAGGTATATCTTTTGGTAGAGCAACATACTAGCCCTGAAGTTGTTTGAGCGTTCCTCCTCATCTAGCAATTACTGAAGCACAAACATATAATCATGGGAAATGCTATAATTAACCATAAATCTCTGCTTCCAATCAAAAGGGCTCTGAGCTTACATTTCAGCCTGAAAGACTGGAACAAGAGCACAACTATTAGAGAATCTACCTTTGAATCAATTCCTGTCAGTGTGCTGGCATTGCTTTTTTTGGTCTAACCCACAAATTTGTACCTGTATGGTTAGCCAAAAACTGGGCATTATTTACCAACATCAGCACTAAAACTCCAGGATCTGGCAATGCTCCATCTTGGAACTAAAGAACTGATACTGTGCCTTTACTTCAAGAAACATCACAACCATGCCTGAAATTACTGCTCCAGTAATTTCAGTAAATCTGCAAACTACAGAACTTGGGTTGAAACAGAATTTTCTTACAGCTTTTTACTTTTTTATCCATTAAAATGTCCTGGGTTTGTGAGAAACTGAGTATTCCCAAACACAAGGGCTGATGTTGCACAGCATTTCACAACTTTGTTCCCCCTGAGTATCTGCTGAGGTTGCTTTAAAGCCCCACTTCACCATAGTCTATGAACAATTAAATATTTTGAAGGCAACAGAGCAGTAACAGTATTGCTTTTTGCTTCATGTTTTAACACAGGAGAAATGCTAATTGTAGCAGAACTCCAGTTTTGCTATAACTAAAGTGGAAAGCCTTGAAATTTAGGCTGAAATTGGGCTGATTTTAAAGTACCTAAAAAACCTTATTTAGCTTACACTGCAGTTTTCTGGCATCATGAACAAGGTCCTGTGGGGGACTGTTGGGGCTGGAAAACAGGAGTGCAAAAAGAGGTGGTGGAAGAGAAACTGGAGCATGATGAAGTGACTGTCAAAGTCAGCAAGTGTGAGGAGCCTGCCAGTGGTGCATTCTTCCCTCTAAGCGTGCTAAAATCCAGTCGAGATGACAGGGAAAGGGGGAAATGTCTGAACTTCCAGAAGTGCCCAGGTAAGGCATACACTGCTCACACATCGGGCAGAGAACTGACTGCACTGAAAGGGGAGGGGTGGCTAAAACATCTTTTTCTAAATCCTATCAAAATATCCCCCGACACTAAAATGCAGGGATTCTACTGCCAAAAACCCCAAGCAAAATAAAAACAAATGCAGATTGCAGCTTGCCTGCTGATAGCACATGCTGTTCTGGAGCATCAGGCCCAGAAAAACCTACTGCCCTGAACTCATCTGGAGAGCATGCCAGTAATTCCAGGGACTGAGACTTCCAGGGGGTCACAGTTAAGGTTCTGCTGGTTTATGCCAGGACTCCACATCTTCTATGTTTTCAGGGGGGTGAGTTTTGCTGAGCAAGGCATTTTGGAAAGACATGAGAAACCACTGGGCAATTTTAACTCTCTGTTAGCAAAGATTTTTTTTGGTCACTGACCGAGCTTATGGAGGATTTGCTTTAAATGTGTCAGCGTGTGTGTTGGAAAGGAGTTGAAAAGGGGAAGCTGCATTTCTGAGAGAAATTCTCTCAAGCTGAAGCACTCTGCAGAACACTGGAGATTGAACTGCTTGGTAAAGATAATAAACACAAGAGTTGAGGGGCAGTGAGTGCAACTTCAGGTTTCTGTACCTGTCTACCCTTCCTGCCACTCCTCTTTCTGGAGGAGGGGAAATCCACAGGTAGAGAGGACTCCAGCACTGCCTGGACCTCAGTTTTAGACACAGAAATCTCAGATATTCAGTGTGACCTGAGGATAGCTGGATGTTATCTGAATAGGATACTTCCAGATACCACATCCTTCAGATCCTCACAAGCCACACACACAAGGTCTGATTCTTTAGAGAAACCTAAAGGATCACTGGCTAAACAGATATGCAACCTGGTTAGTGACTTTGTTCAAATGACTGAAAGTGAGTTATCTTTTGGAGCAGGGTATTGTCCTCCTTGTCCTCTGATACAAAAGGCCCAAGCCAGCAATGTATTTTTAAACACCAAGGGTTGTTTTGATTGTGCTGGCCTGGTTCTACTTGAGGGAGTTCCTCTAGCTACACACAAACTCTGCTAGAGCTCCTGCACCCTTCAACATGTTTTTACACCCCTTGTTCTGTTGTTCAGAGACAGCTCTCAGTTACAGAGTGTAAATTCAGGGCACCTTGTCTTTGGCAGGCTTATCCTGACCTTAAGAGAAGTTTTAGTCTCATGGCATTTAAAAGGTTCTGGCTTGTCTCGTGGGGCACTTTTTTGCAAAGGAAAACAGGGTTTAGCATCTGGGACGGATAAACAGATGTCTCGCAGAGAGGTGATGGCATTGTTAGTGGACAGTTATAAGGGATGAGCTGGCCACAGCTGAAATTTCTTTCTAAATCCATCATGCAGTGGTTAGGCTGAGGCTCTGAGGCATGGGACATATGTCTGGTTCTGAGAAAATGCTAAATAATGTCTTCTAGCTACTCGTAAAGCATCTAATCCTGCAAACCTCTTCCACTTGATAGTCTGTGTAGCACTGACTTCCACAGAAGTGAGTATGTTTATTTGGGGAAATGAAAATAGCCTTAACTTGCCTTTGATTTTATTTCTTGTTTCATTTCACTGCATAATGCCTTCTATCTATGAAAGCACACAACTAATTATCTAAATGGGATATTAATAGTCTGATTTTGTTTAAAGATCATTTAATTATGCTTCCAAGCACAAGTGTCTGCTTCTCAGAACCGCAGAATTCAGTCTCACTGCTGTGCCCTAACCAAGACAGAGACCCACGTTACAGAAATGAACTCATCAGCTGTGGAGGCACAGGAACTGAAAGTGGTCTCATGTAAAATGTCACGAGATTTCTCACAACTGGGCATATGCAAATTTAAAAAAAAAAAGAAGAAGCAACTGCAGCAATATACACACACTGAATGAATCAGAAAATTAACCAGAAATGGACCCTGGCTTCCTACAGAAAGTGTATACACTATATCTGTATATATTTATAGCTACAAAGGTAGAATACATATTTAGCAAAACTGAGTCTTACCAGGAGAAAGTGCTGACAGTCATCTCAACTTGAGATGTCTATTAAAAACTCAGAGAGAGAGAGAGAAAGAAAGAACTGTTCTGATGAAGGACTGAGCATAACAGTTCTAAGCTGCTTTTGCCATGCTGTCCCTGCTGTTAAGATCCTGGCATTACAAGTATTTATAGTGTTGTTTTACTATCTTTAAAAATGTTACTCTTCTCTGGGTGAGTCCGAGTATTTTTCACTTAAACCAGCCACGTGGACAGACAACCAGCAAAAAACAAAAAACAAACAAAACAAAACAAAACAAAACAACCAAAAAAAACCAACCCAAAAAACCAACCAACCAACCAACCAACCGAAAAAAAAAAAAAAAAAGAGGGATGCATCCCATTTGATGTCAGCTCTGTGAAAGGTGAGTGTTAAAAGTTAAACCCGGTCATCTGAGAGGTACCTCAAAGGCAGAGCCACCTTCTCCACTTCTGGATAAACACAACGGCATTTCCAAGGAAATTCTCCAGCTCTGGGAATTCTGACAGTTTGCAGTGAAACCCTGAACAGCTGCTTGTAGCAGCTCACCCCCATCAGCTCTGATCTCAGCCAGGTGAGATCCAGGCCCACCTGGGTTCCTACAAATGGAAACTCTTCTATATTAGTTATTTCTCTGAAGCACATTGAAATAGCTGGAAATGGTATTCAGCAGTTTCAAATATCTGCAGTTTTTCAGGCTGATAACATCTGTCACACACACACAAGCTGTAACACCTACGCATCCCAAAATCTCACTCTGTTGGTTACATCACTGAAATCTAAAGAATTAGCTCTATGCATGTCAAAAGGCTAAACAGTCATTTTGAAAAAATACCTGATCTCCCTACACCCTGTGTTTGAAAACACAGCAGTTATTTTCCAGGAGCTGCTGGATTCAGTACTCAGTTAAATTTCAAGCTGCTTCCTTCAGCAAGGGTCAGTAGTAGTGAAAATGTTCACATGCAACAGCAAAATTTTCCCTAAGATTTGGAGTTTGCCTTTGGGAAGTGCAATGGGCTTTTTTTCCCCTCTGTGTAAGAGACACTTCTGAAACAGATTTGTTACTATGATCAAAGCTGAATCTGTCCATTTTGACAGCTTTGCTGAGCAGAACGCAGCTTGCTGCAAGCAAGAGGTTTTATGAGTGAAGTTAGAATCTCAAAAAACGTGTCTTTATGCAGCCCATAAAAGAAAAAGTCCGAACTAAAACACTCCACTGACATTAGACACACCTATAAAGCCTTATGCTGCTTGTTGCATGCCCTGAAGATCATAGAAAAGATAAAAATCAACAGCTGTAAAGCATCCTGCCTTCCTGCAAGGGTCTCCAGCCTACATAAACATGGTCAGGCAAGGGACTGAGGTGGTGTTGCAATAAACCCCATGGAAAACATGGAAGATACTTCTGGAAGGTAATTCTGCTGTTTGCAGTAGTCGTTTGTGCCCCCTGCCTGCCCCCTCCTTGGAGAGCAAACAACACAGGTTCAGCACAAGGGTTGGCTGAGCTGTGGCCCCTCCAGGAGCTGAGGGGGTCATCTGAGAATGAGGAACAAAGTTTTCAATTTTCAGTGGAAAACATGAGCAGAGCTGCCAGGAATCAGCAGAGAGGCTTCTCATGTTGCATTCAGTTACACTGAGATCTGTCCCGGGACATCAGGGATGCAGAGGAGCCCAGATCTTTGCACAAAAAATCCACCCTAAAGCTCTACCACAGAAGCTGTTTCAATGTTGATGCTTTGGAGACATTTCCCCCCTTCCTGTACTGTTTCCCAGAGCTGGAAGATAAAAAGTACAGTAAGTTTGCAGAGGATGTTTGTTCAAATCCTTTCAAAGTGATCCACACACATTATATTGCCACAACATTACTGAATACTGGACCTGAAACCTTTCTTTTTTGTCCATCTGTATAAATCTGGTTGAAAACAGATTGCGTTTTTATTGTCTTTTGATTCAGACACTTGCTCTGATAGACTACGGAAAGTTCCTACTTTGCCTTTCGATGCCATCCTCGTTGTGCATTGGGGATCAAGAGGAATGTTCAGAACGAGTGTGTTGTGGAAGGAAGTGAGTGAAAGCACTGCTCAGAGACTGATATTTTCTGAGAGAAAAAAAGGAAAAAAAAGGAAAACAAGACAAAAAATCTCCTACACAGGCAACTAAAATGACAAGCTCACAGTATTCTGAGGCAGAAGCCATGAATGGAGGGGAAGCCCATTCAGAACCAAGAAATCCAAGTCAGAAGAGCTCTTCTCTCCTCTCCTCCCAATCTCTTTAAATGACAAAATCATGTGCAAGCCAGAGTCTGCAGGAGAGTACACCTGTGTTGCCATAAACTTGTAAGTAAGCGCAGAGAATTTCCCGCTTTGCTCTTGGAAACCCTGTCATTTGTCAGCTAAAGAGCACACAGGAGGCTTGTTTCCCTTCCTCCCAGTCTTATGTGGGATTTGGTTGAGGTATGTACAAAATTTTCCAGGCTCTTTACACCAGAAGTCTTTGACCAAGTGCCCACTAACTCCCTTAGTATAAAATGATTCCCCTTCCTATAGATATTTTGAATTTGCTGAGGTTTTTCCCTGCCTGTTCCCAGAGCTTCTGGAGATTGCCTGTCATCTGTGAGAGACTGGCATGGACTCATCTGCCAGGAGAGGTATTAAGCATCTCTAGAACTGCAGGGACTGTAATTTTTAAACAGGATCATGTTCAAAAATCTCTGGAGGTTTTCAATGGAACATTATTTTTCTTTCCATACTGGATGATTGCAATAGAAATATAAAGTTCCCACACATGCACAAATAAAATCATCAGCTTTGTCCCTCCTCCTGAGCCTGCATGAAATGACACATTTTATGGGAAGCACATGAAAGAAGATTTCAGCATTTATTCTTGATGTGAATTCAGTAGTTGAATGAAAGGAGCTGAGAGTTGACACCTTTGCTGAGCTGTCAAAAAACTCCCAACAAAACACAACCCAACCACAAAAATTAAGCCTTCCCCCCTTCTGGTCTGTGTGTTCATATCACTGTTAAAAATCCACCTGAAACCCAGCCTTTTTTATTCAAAGAGCAAGATGAATAATTATGGTAAATCAAAACCTACCCCAAACCATCAAAAAAGGAACAAAGAAAATGCCACCACCATGCCCATAATGTTTACCCCAAAAGGGGAAGGTGGCAAAAGGGATTTAGTTACTACTAGTGATATGAGAGGCAACCTGCTCAAACACTATTTCAGCTGCATGCAGCTCCGAAAGAGAAAAAAAGAGGGAGTGAAAGAGAAAAAAAGAGGGAATAATCTACTAAATAAGATGTTAAATAATACACATTAATCAAACTCTGTAAGAACTTTGCACAGAGACATGCAGTCTGACAAGACGGCCCTTTTAAGCAAGCAAAAACGTAGGAAAAAAATATCAAAAGATCTGCTGCATGTTTTTTCCAGTTTATTTTTCCCCTCTTTTCTTCTCGGCACTAACAATTTTTAAGAGGCCAAAGATATTCCAAGTGAAATGTCACCATTCTTACAAGCTTAAATAAACTATTTATTCGCAGTAGACTAAGTACTCTGAAGAAATTTATTTGCCCTGGCAATAATATTTATAAATGACCTATGAAATATTATGACACTGTAGCAGCAGCAGCGTTGCAGTTTGCCTGTGAGGATCCAGTTCCAATCAGCACAAGTGCATTTAGAGGGGGAAATATTTCTGCAGCGGAGTGTGCAGGCAGCACTTGGGAGAAGATGAAAAGCCCGTGAGCACAATCTTTTCTTTGACACCGGCAATAAATAAATATAGAAGCAATAAATAAATAAATCATTCGGTTCCAGCAGCCCATTTATGGTGCCCATCCATTGAGTGTGTGCTGCTCGTCCCAGAGAGGTCTAAATGCAGTGGCTGAAACAGGGAGCTGAGATCCTCAGCCACAGCCCCTCGAGGCTCCCCGAGGGGAACACAGGTCCCCATTGAGCCATGGACACAGGGGCTGCTCTTTATGGGGCTTCTTCTGACCAAAGCACCACAACAGAAACCCAGCTATTAGGTATTCCAAACAGAACTGCTATTTCGAGAACAACAAACTTCATTAATGCCTTGGGGGGGAGAGGGTGGAGAGGGCTGAGAAGTAAAACGCATGTGTGCACACAAAGGTGTAAAATTCAGACTATTTAAATGCTAATAAATACTGTATTTGAACACTCATTCCCCCAAGTGACAGAGAAGCCAAAATCTATTTGGCTGTGCACTACAAAGCTGTTTTATGAAACAGCTCATGTTGGTGATATTTGTCCTCCAATACAGGACAGATAAGCAAAAAAGGAGAGGAAAAAATAAGAAATAAGACAGATGATTGGCACTAAAACTGGTTATTACTTCCTCAGGTGAAGATGGCAGTTTTGAGCATGGAGGGAAACATGAATCAAGGAATTCAGGGTTAGGTTTCTTGAGCATTTTCAGTTCAAGTGTTACTTGATTTGTTGGGGTTTTTTTTAGTAAATAAGTCCAACACACATACAACAAAAGATCATTTTCCCACCCAGTATCAGATATATCACAGGGAAAGGTCAATAAAACCTGCAGATATCAGAAAACAGCTCCATCTTGTATGTCCATCTTTATTTCCACTGAGGAAACAGCAGAACCAGCAGTGGCACAAACACAAATGTCTCCTTGGGATTTAAACACAGAAGCCCTCATCTGGAAGACCAACAGATGTCATGTAGAACACAACATCTGCCTGAAACGTTGTAAGACTGACACAATGATACAAAAAGCCCCCAAATCCCAGCACTGTGGTGCTCTATCATAGGCTGTCACACTGATGCAGTAGACTTCACTGCATGGTTTTAAGTTTCCTAAATGTCCTTAATTTTTCACCTGGATTTGTTTTTTCCTAACTGACCCTTAGTTCTTTGCACACCAAATTTGAACATGCTCTAGGCAGAAAGCTCTGCTGAGATGTGGTCAGGAGCAGGTCCCAACAATGTGCGAGGCACAGGGCGTGTCACGATTTTCATCTTGACAAGAATATCGAGCCTGAGCTCATCTAGGGAGTGGTCCTGGACAAGAAACTCCACAAACTTGGCCCGGGTTTCCTGTTTATAACCGAATAAGGTGTCTTTTTGCCTAGTTTGCAAAACAAGCACAGCACTACCCACTGCCGATCAGGCTTCTCACAGTGCACAGCCATCTCTTCTTCTGAGAGTATTTGTCAGGCTCACGGGAGTGTAAGGAGGTGGGTACAGAAGGATTTTTTTTCTCCCCAAAAATAATGACCCAGGAGACAGACATTCAGAATTGTGGGACTGCCTACAAAATTTCCTTGGGATTCTCCTTATGTGTCTCCTTGCCTTTCAGCACTTGTGCTGCAGCCCTGCGAGCGTTCAGGATTTTCTCTGTGAAGGTCCAGGTGACATAACCACGATTTAGACTACAGGACATCCCCGTGAGCTGAGGAAAGCCCCAGCTGCAGAGGAGGTGTGGGATGAACCAGTAAACCATGCCATGGCATGTTCCTGCAGCCCAGCTGTGAGCTGGGGGGAAATGGGGAGCAGACAGGACATGGGGGAAAGGTGCTTCCCAGCGCAGCTCCACACAGCAGCACATCCCCACCTGCAGTGCAGCACCACGGCCTTTCTCCTGAGGCTTGCTGTGAGACACAGATGTCAGTGGTCCGTGATTTAGAGATCAGACCAAATCCAGTACCTGAAGCTCAAATCAACCCTAGAAACGATCAAGACTCGGGCCAGGTGGGTGAACACGAGGTGAGGGTTCAAGAATCCAGCTCAGTATGTGTGGGACTTGAGAGGCCTCTCCTTAGGCCACACCGAGGGACACTCAGCCAAGCAGCAAAGATCTCTTTGCTCTGGAATACAACAGGCTAAATAAAGTTTGCTAAATAAATTTCAGCAGACCAACAGTATTCCCTTCCCAGCTTTTTCTTCAAGAGATTATATTTTCCTTCCTTCCTTCTTACTCTTCCCTCCTCCCCCCATCGGTGTCACCTTGCCCCCTGGTCTTTGTGCAGGGGCTGGGTGCAGCTCAGAGGTCCATGTGTGCTGTGACAATGATGAAACGAGAAAGAATCAGAAACGGAGGCCGACACATTAAAAGGTGCAGTACAAGATATATTTTGTTCCTTGCGGAATCCAGCTTGGTCCACTCTGCCTGCTTATTCTAGTTAAATGCACATGTCAACATATAAAAAGTTATTTCAGACTGCAGCATTTGGGTCCCCGAGCCAAGCCAAATGAACACAGGAATAGCAACAGTACACACGCCAAGAAAAATGAACTTTTTTTTTTTCCTCCTACTGTGACATTTTTGAAGGCAGCCAATTATACATTAAAAACATCATGAATGAGCAGTGTAATTTTGGAGCCATAACTTAAAGTGAAGTATTCCTTTAAGTATGAAATTAATATAATCATGACATTTTAACAGTTTTTCATGGTCCTGCATTCTTCTACCAGGACTCACTCCAAGTAAACCTATATTCTATATAAAAAGACCACAATAATCTTTTCCCACTAGTAAAATTGCTACTCTTATGAGTGTTACATATATAGGAGTTTTTACATACATAAACATAGTGTGGTCACTTGTGGGATCTATAGATTACATTGGGGGCATATTAAGGGAGTAATGCGTGTGCCAAATTTGTTGGCGTGTTTTATACTGTCTAGATTTTTCTCTCCTGTGCTATTTTGTACATTTCCTGCCTTGACATAAATGACCTCATTAACAAGAAATTCTAATAAGTATACAGAGGGATTTTTTTTTTTATTTCAAACCCTGAACTTTGCTGGCTACAGCTTATTTTTATTTTGTGACCTCCCTTTGTATGTATAGTCTTGGAAGAGGAGAACGAGGAGGAAAAAAATAATAAAATGAAACAAAATTCTGCTCACATAAGGGAGTTTTCTGCTGAATGACATAACCTGTACTCCGGTCCGAGCTACGGTCAGCCTGCCCAACCAGCCAGTAAAATTAAGTAAATGCCCAGAAGATATTTTGGGGATTGAAATTTGCCTTCCAAATACAAGCAGTGGGTTTTTGCCTTCCAAGCCAAAGAAGGAAATCACACAGCAGCATATGGAGTACTCTATTCCCCACATATTAAAGTTGTGTTAGCTTTACAGCAGTTCCTGTCACCATTCAGTATCTTACCCCCCAAGCAGACATGTTTTACCACAGGATCAGAAGTCTATTTCTGCAATCCCACCTCAGGGTAAAACTCACTGGGACTCCAGGATCTGACCCCCTTGCAGTGATCCCTGCAGTAACAGCCCCCCTAGCTAGAGCTAGAAATAAATTTGCTCTCAACATCAAATATACGGTTTTCTTTTGGAGTTTTTTTTCCCTCTGGATAGTGAATTCAGAATGTGCTACAGTAGGAGAGCTGAGAGTACCTAGCAAAAGCTCCAGTCAGAAATAATAGCAATATTCAGTACTTCTACAGCAATCAAAGTTCTTTTTAGACTCTAAAAAGTGGCGGCTGGAATGCATAAAATGCAAAAAATATCCAGAAAAAAAAAAAAATGTAGATGCAAAAGATACAAAATATCAATCAGAGCTCTATATGTTTACTGCACACCCAGTTAACACATACAATACACCCAAAAAATGCTGCCTAAGGCACAGCCACACAAGGCTGCGGGACCAGACTCCAGTGACACCTGGTCTGAAGCAGATTCGGAGCTCAGGCTCCAAAATCCTCTGAGAAAATCAAATTTGTTTGCAACTTCCGCATCCAGCAAGAACAACTTCTTGTTTCACCTCCATCCTTCTCCTCTGTCAAGCTACCATTTCCCAAGCTCCTGCTCCTGCCCTGGCCTCGCCTCCCAGTCATCTCCCCCCACGCCGCAGTGACGCTGCTACCCTGGGGCAGCTGCCCACTAATTTAATGATGAGGGTGAATGGAGAGGTCAGAGCTAAGGGGGACACAGAAATGCATGTCCTCAGGGCACTACTGTGGCCTTGCCTACCCAGCCCTTCATTTCTGAAGATGGATATCCCATCTATATGGTAATCATAATTTGGCTTTACGGTCAGCATACTCTTTGGATATAGTCCTGCCCTTCGAAAAATGATTTCTAACTGGCTTGCCCAGACTAATTTCAGGTGTGTGCAGTGGTGCTGGGAAAAGACTGCTGGGCTTCAGTTCCTGGGCGCTCATCAAGGACTGTCGTCTTTCTATGGTACTACAGAATTTTGAAATCAGAGGGGAGAAAGCAGCTATTTCTCCCCTTTGACTGCAAATCCTGAGGCAAACTGAGCACTGCACAAAGGTGTGAATGCTGTCTGCATGGCACCCACTCAATCTTGGTACGAGTTCCAGGCTCAGCCTGTCACAGGCAAGACTTGCTGCTGGTGGCTTCAGAAACACTGCAGATACCTACAGTGACAAGTTGTGCAAAGCTGCCCAGCCCTTGGAAGGCAGTAACAAAACTGACATGAACAGGCAGCTCGTGGTAAGGCTGAGGAGGAAAGTTAAAGACGTTGATGTGTTTTGAGCTGCTGTGAAAGAACGTGGGCTTCTGCTGCCTCCTAGGGTATGTCCTGATGGCAGAGCTCGGGAGAGACCTGAACTCCTGCTAAACTTCCCCGGGGCAGGGCAGCTGGCAATGGGCTTATGGGGGCTGAGAGGCCGGGGTGCTCTAGTTCTGAGCACTGACTTGGCCTTTCAGCTCTTTTTCTGCCTCCCCTAGACCGTCTGTAGGGCCATAAACCAGAGTCTGCAACAGCTACTTACAGTCAGTACAACTAGAATGCCTTAAAAAGCCTAACGTTTTAAATACACACTCTGCATTTCATGTTCATCCTCTTTCTTTTGGGAATTTTGAGGCTTCAGCATTTCTGCTTGTCATAGGTATGTCCACAGCAAGGGCTAGAAATAAGCAATTTTAGGAATTCTCACTGCTGAGGAACACCTCTGGTACAGGTAGCTCGGCTTGCAAGCTGCAGATGGAAATGCAGACTGAGATGCAGATTTAAATGCAGATTGAAGTACAGGTTGAGCTCTGGATGGGAGCCCGGGACAAGAGGATGAACTGCCGACCTTGGGGATGACAAAGGGCACAAAGGCGGGTGACGCCAGCCAGGTGACTGGACACTGAGACACAGCAGCAGCCGGGAATTGCCGACCTTTTGGACAACGAGGGAGATGAAGACGGGTGATGCCAGCGAGGTGGATGGACACGGAGATGGGGGCAGGAGCCGAAGACTCGGGAGGAAGAGCGAGACTGGCCACGGGGAGACTGTGATGGGATAAAATCCCGGGGGTTCCTTTGCTGGGGTCCCTCCTTGCAGGCACCGGCTCGGGCTGTTTCTGCGTCACTGCCCCAGGAATAAATGGCTTTATGGAATGAGACATCTGGGACTCTGCCACCTCTGCCATGCAAACCCGGTGTGATGCGAGGGGGGTGTGTGGGGAGCCAGGCGGGGACCCATCGGTCACTGGAGCCAGGGAAGGGCCTTCGGTCCCAGAAAGTCCCTGACCTTGGGAGTGCCGCTGCCAGAGAGTCCCGGGAATGGTCTGACTGGGGAGTTTCCTTGATGTCCCATAACTGCATCACTCCAAACACAGGAGCCTTAAGAAACACGCAGGGTAGTAGGAGACTTGTGATAATATTGACGATAATCTCTGCAGTCTCTGCTCCTGAAGAGGAAAGGCAGCTGTGTGAGCCAGGTCCTGAATCCAGATGGAGATCTGGTCAGACACTTAACCTGACCTGGCAGCAACAGCCTGGCCCTGTACTAGCCCACATTTCAAATTACACTGTTTTGGCCATATTCCACACCTGTTAAAGTTGCTTTATATGCCTTGCTGTATCCTTCACCACTTGAAAAACAGTCCTTTTTAAGTCGCTTACAGCCTCCTATTTTTGTTAGCATTTTTGAGAAGAGAAAATGTGACTGAATTTTCAGTATTTCTAGTTGACAGGTTTTGAAAACACTGAGGCCCAAGACACTGCTATGGTCCACATGTGCCATTTAAGTGTTGGCTGCAGGTCTCAGAAACAAATACAGATCTGCCAGTTTGGTCCTTAATGATGCCTCCTAAACCAGAGCAGGCAGGGGAGATCTTATCTCTATCTACAGTTACCTGAAAGGAGGCTGCAGCCATGTGGGGGTCGGGCTCTGCTCCCAGGGAACAAGGGACAGGACAAGAGGAAACAGCCTCAAGCTGTGCCAGGGGAGGGTCAGGTTGGACACCGGGGAGAATTTCTTCATGGAAAGGGTGGGCAGGCATTGGAAGGGGCTGCCCAGGGAGGTGGTGGAGTCCCCATCCCTGGAGGTGTCCCAGAAGGCCTGGACAGGGCACTCAGTGGCTACCATGTTCAAACACCCCAGAAGACCCAAACTTCTCAACAGGAAAAATATGAACATAATTTATCTACATTATTTACTAGTAGGAAAGGTAATTATGCTGTAGGGGTATGTATTACTGACCTGCTTGCTTTTTTTCCTGCTCCATAAAATTTAAAGCCATGCATTGAAAAGGACAAGCTGGTGGTAAATACAAGGAAAAAAAAGAGTTTTTCAGTTTTTCTCTCCCTCACCTCATAAGCCTTTATTTGAAGTCCTTTATATGAATTTACTGTTGAGTGAAAGCTCTCTTCCCTCGATGCAGCCAATACATCAGGGAATGTTGTCACAGTGCTGCAGTGTGTCTTGGTGGGTTTTTTCTGGTTTTTATTTTTCTTTTGTTTTACAGAGTGCTGTCATCCTGTAACTTGCCTTGTACAGCACTATTCCTCACACTGCTTCTTACATATAATCCATTGCAAACACCCAGAGACCAGTTATAGCAAATTAGGCTTGCATTAGTCCATCCCTCAGCTGCCATCAGTGGATCAATAGCTCCAGGATTAAACAGATGCTTGCTCTGACTCAGCACCACAGTTCTCGCATGAAACAGAAATCCAACTCTTAGTCTGGGAACTATTTGAATAATATAGGTCTGGGGGCTTTTTCAGTGTACTTTCCGTGATCAAGAGGGACTAGAGGTCAATATTACATGGCATTCAAATAACATTAAAATTGCCCTATAAATTACTGATCTGAAAAATGTGGTAGGTGAAATAACTACAGTAATTCTGAGGGAAGGAATACTAGAGGAAAATAATTTTTTTTCCTCTAAGAAAATCTATCTGCATTCTCTGTGAATTCTTCATGATGCTGGAATGCCTTTAATTCAATTATACAAATGAATTAGAAATTAACCTGTTCAGTTGAAATGCTCAGAAAATCAAGAGTATTTCACCCCAATTCTCATTTTCAGAAAATTGCTCTGAAGTGGAAAACTGGAAACACTTTCCTTCAGTACATGATTTAAAACACATGAATGTGACACGTTCTCAAAAAATGTTCCATTGGAAACAAATTGTCATTTTCAGATGAAGAAACATTCCAAAGAAATATTCTCAACCTGTCTGTAGGAAGGGCAGCACTTGCAGTGCACAGCCATAACCAATAAAGAACAGCTACAAAATCTATTTTGGAAACAAGCTCTCTAAATTAAATTGTTTAACATCTGCAACAACTAGAGGTTGCAGAAAGTGTTCAAATGACTTCTTTTTCCATCAGAAAATAACAACTTTTGAAACACTGCTCATAAGAAAAGACAGGCTTAATGAATTTGCAATTTTTTGTTTTTTAAATTTAAAGAGGATTGTTAAGATACTCCATTTTCACATTGCTAACTAAAGGCATTTTGTTTTGGGGGCCAGGATCATGTAGAACGTTATGTCTATTTAGAATAACCTTTTAAAAATTACAAAAACCAGAAGCAAAATACTTAGAGCTGATCTGATTTCTGTTACTCTTTGGACACTCAGGTCAAAGCTCTTCATGGGAGGATTTGACTTTGTATCAGAAAAAAAAAGGTCAAAATCTCAAAAATACTCTAAAACCATTTTTTTCCCCCCCAATAACAGTAAATAAATTACTTTATTGCATCATAAGCAACAGAACCAGCAGAGCTGTGATTCCTATCCATTTGTGGCTGGACTTTCTGGCACCTGAGAAGAGCCACACTCACACTGTAGTCAGTTCTGGGAGCAGGGGGATTTCCAGAGTGTCTGTCCTCTACCCAGGCACTGATTTTCTCCAAAACTTAGAGGAAATCACCATCTCCAAGCTCATGACCCTTTCCTCAGTGCTGGTTAAAGTGAGTTGTGATGCTGGGAAGGCTTTGGTGGGGCAAAGGAAGGCACGGACAGGGCGCCTCCACCACAGCCTTTTCGGTCAGCGCTGCTATTTCCGGGACCTTTTCCCTGCAGGTTAAACAACTGGGTGCATCCATATGGATTAGATTCCCAATGTTCTAACAGTTCCCTTCCAAAGGCTGTGGTATTTCCCAGCAGCCCTAAGTCACTCTGGTGTTTCCCTCGGCGCTCACAGTCAGTCAGTGCGCTCTTCTCCAGGAGCACTTGTGCTTCTTCTGCAAGTGACTCTCCTTCTTTCTTACTAAAGGGAAGCTTTGAACCCAGCTGATTCCAGCTGCTCTGCCACATCTGGCTGTGAAGGCCCTGCCTGCCCCCTGCCCTGCATGCTCCAAGGTGTCCTGGGCAGCGCTGGATGGGGGAGTTTGCTCCCACCAGTCTCAGCCAAGAGAGCAAAGAAGCAACAAGACTGCACCAAGTGCCTAATCAGAGCAATCCTTGAGACTGCTCTAAATGAGATCAAACTGCTGGGGCTGGATCCCAGTCAGTGCAGTCCCTGGAGAGCAGACACTGCCATCTGCACGCTCATTTACTGGGCTTTGGAATTATTTAACGTTTGATTTATGGTGGTGAATTGCCTCCTGGCAAATGTTCACTGTGCGAAACTCTCTGTTCCCTCACCCATTAAAAATCAGGGCCTGGTCCATGTGAAAGCTTCCTGATGAGTTCGCTGCATTTTGGATCAGGCCTCTGGGTCCCCATGGCAGATAATATTCCATTGCTGTCCAATTTTCTTGCTCAAATTTAGAAGAAGCTCGAGTGTTTTCCATCAATGTTTTTATGTTTACTTTTGGGAGAATCCTCACAGTGGGTCAGGTTACTGTGATATAGAAAGGATGACCCACTCCGACATATAAATTTTCCAAAGGATCTCAGCCCGAGGCAGACATCTGCCTCCGAGAATTTCAGCCCAGATGGCTGGAGTTTGGCAAAGCTGTGAGGAACTGAAAATAGAGCTCTGTAATGGAAAGTGGTGTAGAACCTTAATAATAGGAGGGTGCTACCAAGTACCACATATGATAAAGCTCCACAACAAAAAACATAAGGGAAGCATTGAGGGAGGATTCTTTCCGTTACGCCTCAGAATATATGATCTGTCTCTTCTCCTACTTGAAAGGGTATCAGAGTTAGCTCTTATTCTTGCCTGATCCTCCAGAAATTACCATCAAAACCAGGCAGCTCAAACCCAGCCTTTCTCTCTCAAGTGTATTAAACAAGGTTTATCTGAGAAGCACAAACCCATCCCAGACAGTCAGAAGTAGTCAGGGCTGCAATAGTTCCTCCCTGCACTGAGGAGTCAGTAGCCGGCTAGAAAAGCTGTGTGGCTGAAATCTAAGCAGTTAAATTTTCATTACTTGGTTTGCAGATTAGAAGTCCATCTTGATGTTTCAGTACAGGAACACAATTTCGGTTCTACAATACCCAGGATACCACAAAGGTTCCCTTACTCGTAACAGGTGAAAAACAGGATTTCACTCAGATTGGTTCTGAAACGTTTGAGTCCCTATTTCTGCTTTCTCTCATCTCTGTCAATTCACTCCTGATGAGGAGGATGTGAACACAGGAGCTGGAATCTTAAAGCCATTTAAGAAACTTGCTGCCGTTTACACCTGCGTAAATCCTGAGTAACTTCACTGGTATAAATGGAAGCACAATTTGGCTTGAGGCATCAGGGCTTTCATTTTTTGTTAGTTTTGTTTTGTTTTAATTCAGCAACAGATTAAAAATAAAACTAATGACATCATGCTCGTGGCACAGAGTCAATGGATTTATGCTGGACTGCTCCAGAGTAAATGAGATAAAGCTTTGACTTAAGAAAGTCCACACAACACCCATTTGAAAACAGCCTGCTGAAAAGCTTTCTGTTACAGAATGACTCCATCTTTAAGGAACTGGGGGCAAACAACCCACAAACACCTTGGTGCCAAAACATGATTTTGTTAACAAAGGGGTTTATTTCAGACATATTCTTGAAACCTCAAAACTGCAGCATGCTCGTATTGCAACTGACTCATCGTGCACCAATTTTCGGCTTATGTTTTTCTTTTTTGTTCCTTTTCTTTTTTTTTTTTTAATCCATATCAGTTATGCCCATCACCCACTCACAAATTAGGGGTTTAGAATGGAAATTCTTACCAGCCCTTCATGCTGGTAGTGCTTGCAGGCACTGCCATGATAAATAATTTACTATTTAATGACTCCTTATGTAATCGCAGCAGGACTCAGATTCACCAACATCCATCTCTCCATTGTTACCACTCTTCTCTGAGCCCATCTTTTAGCTCTCAACTCAAAAATGAGTGTTTAAATTGGTAAAGAGAGATTTTACCACCACAATTCAACCTCTACATTTGTTTATGTTGGATGACATTTTTGTCCTGGCTCGCATTACTCAGATGGATAAAACTCAGAAGGGTTCTGCTTTACTGCCCTGTTTTCTCTTAGTGTTCCTGCATTTTTTAAATGCTACCAAATGGTTGCTTTTGGCTCTCAGCATTATCACATGTTGTCTATAAGTATGGAAATAGTTATGGTAATATGGACGTAAATCATAACTGTAAATACCACATAAAAAAGAATGCCATATAATTATAGAAATACCTAATAGATTTCTTTTTCAAAGACAACACAGCTGTCCTTTCCAACCTTTCATTTGCAGATTCTTTTCTCTCCTGTTTTTATTTATAGGTTGCCGTGCAGTTTGACATAGCACACCATGATTTTTGTTTCTAATTTTGAAAAGAAAAGGAAAAGAAAGAATAGTCATTTCATCATAAAGAAGCATTAGTTTACAATTTTGAAAAGAAACTAACGCCAGCTCTAGAACATCATCTTGGAACCAATCTCCCTCTTAAATACATTTCAAAAGGATCTGTCAAGGGCTACATACCACAAAATAAAATTAAACCCTGCCATGGAACTGAAGGAGGGGTCGGCCAAATGGCACACATCACGTGTTGGGAAAGAAGCCCCATTCTTTCTCTAAACATCTCAGTGGGTTTTTTTGTGAAAAGAACCACACTAGGTTATTACATTGGCCACAACAAAATAAGAATTTTATGCCCTACTCAAGGAAAAACAGGTTGAAAAGTGTTGCAGGCAAACTCACACTATGCAATGTGCCACGTCAGTGAGAGGAGTGAAGCCTTGCACGACGTTGATGTTGCTGAAAAGGGGTTTGGATTTTTTTGCCTGAGAGCTCCACCATGCATTTTACCTGTGTCTAGCCAGCTTTGCAATGCTTAAAGGCAGAAAAGAGTAGATTTTTTTCCTGCGTTCTGCTGGAGTCGCATGGTGCTTCATCCTTCACAGACTGGTTCTTACCTCTTCCCTGTTACTTCAAGCTTCCAGAAGGAGCCTGTTTGGTCACAGAAGAGAGGCTGCAGGCAGTGCTCTCATGCCACATGAATGGAAGGCTGTTATCTTTACATCTTTGAAACATTTTTGCCTCAAAGCTTCTACCTCTCACCAAGCAACCCCTTCAGAGACCTGTGCCTCTGCCTTTCTGTACAGCAAATGCCACGTTTTAACTGAAATAATAGCAAAGCTCTCCAGGGAATGGAGTTCATCTAAACCATCAGAAATGTGTGCTTCTCTCTCCCTCGCAGTGCAAAATGAGTAATTATGGCTTTATGCAGAACAACACACAGCTCTCAATGGGTTTGTTACACTCTGATTCCCTTCTGGAGAGACAGCTAAAACAAATGAACTGCAAAATGCTGCTGGGAAAGGTCACTCTGCACCAGAGGTGTGCTCATGGCTTATTGATACAGCTTATTTAAGCAGATAAAATGCTCAAATCCACACTGCCTTTTTATCAGTCTGCACTACCTGGCCTTTGTCCAAAAATGTGTCGTTTTATCAGACGTGTCACTCTTTTGGGAGGCTGCCATCACTAGACTGGGTGACTGAATGTTAAAATAATTTCTCCAGGGGGAAGAGGTTGATCCCAAAGGTTTTCTAGTTCCAAAGGGGAGATCGTTTTTCACCACCAGCTGGAGCCTGATGTCAGACATGCCCTTGCTTCATTTATTCTCCTCAGAGGCTGAAACTCAGTTTGTCCTTCCTGATTCCAATATTGTTTCACATTTGGGCACATGGCAGCTACTACACAGTGAACTGTTAGGGCAGGAGAGCCCATGAGGCATGGGAAAATAATTTAGGGGAAGCAGTTTGACAGCAGGATGCAGTAGTTTCTATTGTCCCATTAAAATAGAGATAGCTGGGAAGCTTAACTTTGTATTCATTATGCAAACATACGTATTTTAGCTTGGTGTGCCAAAAAGATGCAAATACAAAAAGAACCCCAAACAAACCAAAACCCCCGAACTTATGCCACCAAAACCCCGAGCAAACCAACACAACAAATATTTGACCTTTTTCTGCACCACGTCTATTTTCTTAGCAGGGATGTGAGACTGAAGCCCTGCAAACCTGAAAGAATGATAATTTGTACCAAAAGATGAAATACCCTGGGTTCCCTCTGAGTCTGACATTTTATTTTACATTTTCAGTTTGGTCTGAGAACAAAAAGAAAGCTGCAATGTTTGACTCATCTTATGAAAACATCTTTACACATTTTTTATTCTTTTCTACGTGTTTTCTCCACAACATTAAGCAGAGAGAGAGAGAAATCACCAGTTCCCATGCAAAATTTAAAGCACCAAGTTTAATTCTTCAAAAAAAAGACCAGCTTGGTCTTGCCCACTAATGGCTTGAGCTTGCACTGACTTTATTTAGATCATGCCTAAATTAGAGGCAGAACACAAGCAGGTATCTGCAACAGAGATCAGTCATGGCAGAGTTTCCTGCATCTCCTATAACATTCCTCTCCTTACACCAAGATGCCTCTGCAGCGCTCTAAGTCAGGCTTTGAAATAAAACTGATCAAATCCACAGCACATTGTGCTAAAGCTGGACCAAGGCCAGACACACTAAAAACTTTCTCACCTCTCTTCTTCATAAATATGGAGCAGTCAGGAGACCATGAACTGCTGCTTCCAGAGGTATTTACAATACCAGCAGTATTTCTCACTCAAAGCACTCCAACTATCATCACAGATACTTTTATTGCTAAATTTTCAATCTGTATAGGGGGTTTCTCTTTATATGCACATTCAAGAAATCTGAATGAAGTCGTGGTATGAATTTACAGAATATACAGAGGCCAGAGAGCAATTTATCTCTTTTGAAGTGAGTATGGCAATCCAAATGAAAGCCATTTTCACTTTGAACAGCTGTATCTGCACAAGGGACCAATCCACTTTAAAAGTTAGCCCAGATAATGTCTTTATCTGTGAGGCTGATTCTCTGACACTGTGCAAGAAAGCTAAAAATCAAAGAGAATCTGTCCTTTGACAGCGCAGTGTCACATATTTCCAATGTTGCCCTAGCAACGATCATTAAAAATTAGGCAAGAGATTGTATTAATTTGATTTCAATTTCTGCTTTTTGGCAAGATGCACAGTTCTTAAGAATTATGAGGAGTTTCCTTCCTCTTCCCTTCTCGCCTCACTTCCCCAGAAAAAAGTGAAAAGAGAATTTGCATGACAAATTTGAGTGAGACAAGGATACAAATAGGCAGCGGATATGCCAAATTCAAATGGACTTTTGTCTCAGCCACATCACACCCCTCACCAAAGCCACTGTGCTGCTCGTGCCCGCACAAAGTACCCTGTGGAGGGACACCAGCTTTTAGAGGTAGGTAAGAGAGCTGACTAAAACACTGTTAGAGAAATAGAGTCTGGGTTTTCAGCAAACTTGTATTTTCGTTATCACTTGAGTGGAAAAAGCTCTGGAGGATGTTTGGAAGAGGTCTAAGACAATAGAGCCTCACTGAGCTTTGGCCTTTGGGCACACTTCTAAGTAACTCTAATTAATAACAAAGATAAACATATTCCTGGAGAGAAGGCAGTGAGGGAGGGCCAGAAAATGTGCAAAGGTAACTGCACAGGGGAGAAAAATTGCAGTAAACGTTAAAGAATTTCAGGATTTGTAACTGAGATGTCAGCTGTTGCTATTCACAAAGATTCCTGACACTAACAGTTCTGTTTAATTCACTAATTCCTGTGTGACTAACACCAGCCAGTTCACAGCACTTGTATACAAGGGGTGTGATTTGACTTTTACATGAAAGCAGCTCCATTTATAATCAAGAGCCAAAACTGCATAGCAGGTAAATGGTTAATGCTGAACAACATGCACACGATACTTCATCAACTCCCTCACAAAAATTGGGATATTATTCTTTATTATGGAGCCCTGTAATTCTAAAGTAAATCATGCCAAGATACTATCTTGCAGGTCTCTAGATCAGATATCATTGCTCAGAAAAAAAAAAAAAACAAGCTTTCATGCACTTACCTTATCCTCCAGCCGGATCAGTCTGGCTCCTATACTGTAGTATCCTTTGTCTACCCCTTTTTCTAAAGAAAGAAGAATAAAAATGGGACATTCATTAGGTGGAGAATAAATTCAAACTAAGAATTATATCTATGGTATTTAAAGCAAAAAGAAAAAGAAGCTGGTAATAGTAGGGTAGCATAAAATGTATGAATGTAACAAGAAAGAATGAAACAGAAGTGAAAGAGCGTGGCTGGAGAGAAGGGAATTAGTTTGTCAGACTGACAAGATTAAGTTAGTGTAAAGGGCAGCTTGGACCTTGGTAGAGGCAATCTGTGGACATGAAGGGCTATAGATGGAGTCTGGAGTAACTCGTTTAATTATCTCAGTGAACTGCACGTAGTTAGATGGAAAGGGCAGGGTACCTGGGCACACCTCCAATTTTGAATATCACTGGCCTGAGCAAGGTAAACTTGCTACACATAAAGAAATCAGAACAGTTTTCAACTGAGGCTGCAGGTCTAGGAGGCAGCACTATCCAGGGGTTCAAGGGCTGGAGTGGCAGAGATTGATCCATCTGTCTGTAAATCCATCCATCCATCCATCCAGCCATCCAGCCATCCAGCCAGCCAGCCAGCCAGCCAGCCAGCCAGCTCGTCTTTGCAAGGGAGTGACACTGGGAAAAGCTCTTGTGTCCTCATTTTCCCTCCTACTCTTTGTGAGACCTGGTTAGTAAAGCCCAGTTGCACATTCCACTGCAAATGGCAGGACTGGGAGCCGAAAGTGAAAGCTTGGAAAATGGGGTTTATCTTTTCTGTTCACAGGATCTATTGTTAAGGAATGCCATAGTTTGAGGGTGTTATTGCACAGGGAATGAAGCACAAACCCACACATATTCTGAGCTGGGAGACAACATTCACAAGTTAAAACCCATGGCCCAGTACTGAAATAACTTAGAAGATGATGTCGATGGAAGTCGGACATTTTTTTCTATTAAACTATATTTCCAATACCAGGATGGAGTAATTACTCCTGGATTTTTTCATACATAGTTCCATTTTTATGAGTGATTAAGGTTTAGTTTTCAAAGCTATCTAAGTCAATTTTGCTTAGGGCATGAGCAAGGCTTGCTGGCAGGTGGGCTGAGATATGAATTTACACTGCATCGGAGTTCACAGGGAGTGCCTCTGCATGTGCTCCTCCTGCAGGGAACTCACGTTCCTGATTTCTCAGGGAGTGGTACTCGCTTTACCATGTATATTTGCTATTGGGATATGTTTGGGAATCTATTTGCAGCAAAGTTCACCTCAAGGTAACTTGTGCTGCATGCACCACAACCCCAGAGCAAGATAAGCAAAAGCAATGCTGGCAAGAGCACTTTGGGCTTTCCTTCTCCTCCACACATCACCCAGAACCTTTAAAAGGTTCTGCACCCTTGGCAGCTCTTTGCAGGCTTAGGAAAGAAAAATGTTTCCCCAGAGAACCTGCAGGAGCAAATAAAGTCAGGAAAGAAAATGTGGGACAGACAATAAATGACACAGCCTGGCTCATACATGTGTGCTATTCATCGGTCACAACCCCAGAAACTTTGCAAAATATAAGTGGCTGAGGCTCAAGTTTATCTCTGTGTTCATCTCTGCCTAAAATGAAATAAATGGCTCTGCTGTTTACTTTCTAGTTAGGAAATCTGTAGACACATCTTTCAAAGTATATATCAGAAAAATTCATGATTTTAGGGATTTCTAATTTGGGATGCGGTTTGAACTGCAGTGGGCAAGGTAGTGTTTTTGTTTAGGTCTAACCCCAAAAAGTCCCCCAAACCTGAAGAAATACTTCAAAAAGCTTTTTCTTTTTTCAGTAATAAAAGAATCATTTCCTCAGCAGCTCTAATTCCATCCTTGAGATTATCACCAAGACATCCCAAACCTAATTAATAATGTTTCCTATTTTAGTTATTCCTGAAAGCTGTGTGGAACGGAAAAGAAGGAAATAGAAGCAGATAAGCAGTAAGAAGCTGCACTGTGGCATGTGGCGCTCTTATCACAGATGAGGGAAATCAGAAGTGGAAGGAATGATGCACATGGAGGGAGCTGTGTCTCATGCAACCCTTTGCTGGCACGCAGAGTATATGAGTCACAAAATACTGTGGTCTTCCCCGGCTTCTTATCAGCCTCCACGGGCAACAGCACCCAGCCCTAATTTACAAGATTTCCTTCTAATAAAGACCATCTTTAAAAGCAAACGTGGTGTGTGCACAATGCACCAAATGCTGGGGTAAGGAGGGTGGGCACAAGTTCGGATAAAGTCACTCCAGTGCATTTGATTTCTATCTCATGTTTATGTTTTCTCTCTTGAGTCTTTTCTAGATAGATGATTTCAGACTTCCTACATTATTAGATTATTTGTTTTTACAGAGTTGAAAACATTGCGTGGCCAGCTATAAATCTGAAACGTCTACATTCCTCCAGTCTTTGCTTTGTAATCCAAAATAACTTTCCTTTAGTATTGAGTTTTTACTCTTTGTGTTGGTCTGCAATAAAACAGAGACCAGCTAAGCAATCCTGTAACACTTCTGGGAAAGGGACAGAGGGAAAGGACACATGGCATGATCATGATGAAAGGAAGCACAATTACTTATAACTGGATGAAAATACATATGGAAAAATTTTAACTCAAATAAAAAAAATACAGAAAAGATTTTGTATCACATGATACAAACCCATTATTTTATATACTTAGATTTGAATCAGACAAAACACTAGTAAATAAGCAATAGGCATTCTAATTCAGGAGACTGAATAGCTGTTAATATAGATTAATAATATTAAATATATATTTATTACTACAGACATTTCTTCCCTGAAAGTCTTTGCCTTCCTGAGTATACATACTATTCTCCTTTCAAAGCAACACAATCCTGTATTCATTTCCTAATATTTTCACAAAGCTGGCCCATCTACTTTCCTAGTGAAGAACAAGAGATGCCTCTTGTTAAAAATAAACAAACAAAAAACCCCAAACATTTTTAGGTTTGCTTCACACCAGTTCAAAAGATGATTACTCTTTCCCCAAATGGAAGCACATGAACTAAATAACATATACTGATATGAGCAGGAGGAAGAGAGCAAATCAAATGAGGAATGGCACCATAATCTTATTTTTTCACACAGTTAATGTGCTCCATCTCGTCAGAATATACCAAACTTCAAAGAAAATCAATTATTTTCCTTAGGTTAGGAAAAAGTACTTATGAGGAGCTTTAGGACAGTGAATGAATTGCAGAGAGATGGTCTGAAAATGGTAAAAGCTGGAAACGACTCTTCTTTATAGAGCAAGAGTCCCTCCTTGATTTTTACACAGCTAGAGGGGAGCTAATTCAAAAATATTCAAATTTATCTGAAAGCCATCAGTTTCTTTTAAGCAGAAAACGAGGAATTTGACCATTGTGACACCAAGAATATTCCAGATTGCTGAAGACATCTCAAAACCCTTGTAAATGGTATCTCAGAAAGCAGACCAGCCCAGGAGACACCACTGCCTTCTTTTGGCTAACTCGGTGCAAATGCAGCCTTCGGGACCTGTGCTTGCTTCAGCTCTGCCAAAGCCCCATGTAGGGATAATTGTGATGAGCTTATGGCAAGATCTGGATTCTTGGGTTCGTAAACTGTGTGTGCTGCTGAAAAAGAAGGTCAGGACTGCCCCTTTAAACCCATAAAATGGCAAATAACAAAGTTGCCTCGTCATGGTGACTTTTGGTTGGAATCTCTTTTCTTGTCAGTCAAAGCCTTTTGCAGCTGACTGGTAGAAGAAATTTAAAAAAGGTAAGGCATAGTCCTGGATCAGGCAATTGTGGTTTCCTTTGGACAGCCTAAAAAGTAAACTGCCAAAATATTTTCATCTCCAGGAGAGTTGGGATAAATCAGTTCCTGCAGAAATATGGGTATCTCTCATTTCAAATATTAACTGACTTAAAAAAGATAAAAATTAGGCTGAGCATATTTATTACACTTTAAATGATACAGTGACCCAATTTCTTCTTAACAGATGGGAAGGGAAAAGTATCAGAAAGCTTAGGTGGCACTTAATGGAAAAAAAAGGCAAACAATGGAACTGTCAAAATTTTGCAAGAAAGCCCTTTTCTTCAGGCATTCCCACCCATGTCATGCAGAACCAAGAGGTTCAGATAAACTGCTGATAAAACATCAGCTTTTTGTGTACTTTTCTGAACCCAAACACTGGATCTTTTGTTTTATCTTGGCATTATTCTTCACCTTTGCCCCTGAAAAGCTATAGTAAGTCTCAAAAATTGCATTCAAAAGCAGTTAACTCCATCGTGTGTAGTGAAGGTCAAGTATGACACTCTTTTTATTTGTATCATTCTATGTGTCTCCTTTGTTGATTCCATAAATTTAATTAATATATTCTTTGCCTCTACATCAACACTTTCCATTATTAAGGCATACGTTTATCATGACAGGAATGTTTCATCTGACAAAACTGTGTCCCCCGGAACACTGGGACAGGCTTCCAATGACACTCAGAGAGTCTTCTGAGTATACTCCTAAAAGTGGGGTCCAGGTCCTTGGAAAATTGATTCATTATCTTAGTGTTTGTAAATCCACTCCTGCTTGTAGGCATTTCAAACAAAGGTAGGAGATGCCAAGACCGAAACAAGCAAAAAGGGAAAATTCCTCACAATATGCACATGCGAGGGTGAAACGATGAGAATTCTTTGTACAAAATATGGCAGATAAGTTTAAAGGGGTAATTAGGCACGTTTGTTGAGAACAAACCATTTCGGACACTACATACACTGAAACCTTGTCAGGAAGCCTCTGATGTGCAAAGGGCTGAAAGCTGACAGGAAGGTTGGAGGCTTTTTTTTTTCACATTTCCCAAAGCACCTTGCTCTTGGCTCCGTCGGAGTCAGGACTGCTCTGACCCAGCACGGCTTTTATTCTCTTCTCGCATCCTTATCTTGTTTTAACACAGCTTTTAGTGCTTTTTATCTCAGAGAAACTAACTTAAAAAATAACAATAATTCCTTCCAGTGAATTCAGATTCTGGGTCTTCTATGACATCATTCACTTTGGAAAGGTAATAATACTATAGACAGGCTGCAATTACTTTATATAATATTGTCAAAGTCCACAACAGGGTTTCAATAACAGCCTGATCCAAACCCACTGAGGTCACTGGAAAGATTCCCATTCATTTCAACGGGCTTGGAATCAGACCTTAAGATTCTTTGAATGGGAGTGTAATAAAACAGGGAAAAAAATAAAAGGAGCTGGAAAGGAAAATTCTTTTCATGTTTTTCTCCTTGGCAGTTTAATTTTCTTTGCATTGTCATTGCTTTTTTGCTTGTCATCAGTACAGAAATAACACAGTCTGGGGGAAACACCCATATTGTTAAAAATGAGGGTTTTAGCAATGCCTGGAAAAGTATTATATTGAACATTATATTGAAAAAGTTCAGTGTAGAACAAGCCATGCATTCTGAGGAAAACTCAGGGATAACCCTTTTTCCAGAGAAGGACAGTACAAAAGTCTATTTTCACCCCAAACAGACAAACACTGCACCCACTCTTCACTGTTCACCTCTTGGAAGATCCTGGGAGTAAAGGCGGCTTGGGAAACACCAGGAGTAATTGCAAACTAACTCTAGGTTTAGTTCTGCAGACCATTTCTCTGGAACCATTTATCTTATTTTTGGATTTGTGGAGGGCTTAGATAAAATAACTACCAGATCAAATAACTTCTGGTTTTGGTCTTGCAAACCCCTAACTGAGCTCACCAGCTTCTACATCCCTAACCACCATTCTACCTTTTCCAGTCAGTTCCTTGGTACTTTAGTTTCTTTCCAACACTTGTTCAAAACCACAGGCCCACCTAAGACCCTCCCAGTGGTTTCTATGATCCTTTTGACTCCAGATTTGGTGAGACCAAACTTCCTGAACATCTTCAGCTTCTTGAACCTCTCAGAACATTATTTCACAATGAGCTTCTAATTCATCTCCTCTGAAACCAGAATCTGTTTGATAAAAAGTGCTTCTAACACTGGTCGTTTTGAGCAGAAATTGCAGTTCTAGTTTGGTAATGCTATACTTGAAATAAAATAATACATTCTTGGAGGTAAGGGACGTTTTTCCATAAATTTAGCTTGCACATTGTGGAATGAATTCCCATGCATAAATATTTATAGAAGTATTCAAGCTGACAGATTCTTTTCCTGTGGTCCAAAACCAGCTACAAGGAAAAAGGATTGTACTACTGAGCCTTTTGCATCAATCAGATGTTGAAAATGTGTTTTGAATGATAATCCTTGTTCTGATAATATTAACCACTGACAACATGCTATTTTTTAGAGGCTCTGAAATTCCTTTGCCACCCTCAGCTGTGCTCCAAGTCACTTGGGGATAGGGGACTTCAGAAAGGAAGAAACCTTTTAAAGTGGAATCAACATATATTTTCATCCCAGCCCAAGAGATTTAGAAATAATATTTTTGTGGAAGAATTTCCCTCAGGATATTTCCAACTCATCATGTACTAATACACATTTTAACATTTATTCTTCATTTCCATTTACTTCACTACCACCTGAATGAAAGGTATTTATCTTTACACAGGCATTCCAGGGCTTATTAACAGAATTACATTCATGTATAATTGGCTGGATTATAAATCCACATTACTTTAGCCAAGGGTATTTTCCCAAAGTTATGAAGACAATAATTTTGCATAAAATGCAGTCACTATACCTGGGAGGAAAAGACCTGGCTTTCCCAAGGATTGGTCCAACCTGAGAAGCAAACAGAGAATTAACAGCAGAGCAATTACCAAGCATCTTAAACTCTGTTGCTAAGCGCGGAAGCGTAACTGACATGAGAGTTTACAGTAGCTCTAAACCCAAACCAAAACAAGCAAAAACATGAGACTAGCATGACTTTCTGCACACACAGTCAGCAGTTTGGCTCTTTAGAGTTTTTCCTCCAAAATCAAACCATATTATTATTGTTATTTTCATGAGTACTAATATTTCTCAGACTTTCAAGTTGTAACTAAAACATAGTTCTCCTGTGTCCTATGTAATCTAATAACAAAGACTATACAAACAGAATGACTTCTTAATAACATTTGCAACTATTCCTAGAGCCTCATGCAGGCAGATTTAATATCTATATATGTTGACGCAGTAGATTCCATTCAATAGGATTTTTTTTTTTCATTTCATTTAAGGGCCAGGGGAGTTCATTCTGGTGTCCCTGTCCACAGCATTAATTTGCAAAGAGAAAAGCACTTTGTGCTGAAACAGAAGAGAATAGTTTTGTGGCAAAATATTTCAGCTGCAAACCCCAAACTTGGAGAAAGCGTGTGCATGGAGGAATGTGGGGAGGGAAAAGTTCCAGATAGTGCAGCACAAGCGAAACAGATTTCTCTCAGTTGTGGAGAACCACAGAGTGGAAACAGAAAGGTAAATCATTATTTGAAAGGTTTCCTTTTCTAAGAAGAGGACAGAAAAGCTTGGATCATGCTATAAACTTCACAGCATGCACCTTCATTTCTTTTAATTCCACTTGGAGAAAATGGAGAGGAGAATAAAGGATAATTGTAAACTTGGTCATAAAAAGGGTTAAAAATGGCTCCAAGTTAAATCCTCCAGATATTGTGCTCCCTGTTGTGCTTGCAATTTTGGACAATTACTGTTCATTAAGTACACATCTCTCCTAAAGCCAGCTGGCACTGGAGAAATCAGATATTTCATGAGGTAGACAGGGCCTACCTTCTTTGAAGTTCTTTTATGCGAACCATCATGTTGAGGTGTCCTTGGGAGTACTGCTCAATCACGTCACGGACATCGTACGGCTTCCGAGCTTGCTGGGAAAGGAGGCAGGCAGCACGTTGAAAGGTATTGGTCAAACTTGGATTTTTATTTCAGACAGGCCTTCATTCTGCTTTTTTATCTTCCAGGGCTTATTTGCCTGCCATTTTGCAACGGTTGTTGTAATGAATAAAAAGTATGCAGCCATTGTGGGAGTGAATATTTGTTGTGGAGATGGAGCCAAATGATTCCCATTACTGTCAGTTAGAGTCATGTCTTCATGTTACTCCATACTGAGCAAAATATTAGCCCTTCCCAGTGTATTTGGGAAACATGAACCCAAGATGGATAATTTATCTGGGACTCTCATGTGCGGCATCTCCTGGCTCATTCCAAAGCCATCTGTTAACCATAACGTGAGGGGACTGAACCCCAGGGATTGGCCCAACTCAGAACACTTGGACCCACAATCAAATGTCTCAGAAGACCAAAGATGTCTGGTGACAGAAATATTGCTGCTTGAGGAACAGGGAGGACAGATGCTCTGCATAAGCCAGGAGACTGCTGCACATGGGTTTTGTTTGTGCTCCTTTGTCTTTTGTGATACCTTTGAGATCAGAAAAAAAGGTGCAATTCAAGTGAAAAAGGACAGATAAAAAATGCAAAAGAGTGAAAAAACTGCCACCTGCCCAGCTTTATTCCCATCTTAAGGAGCATCCGAATGCTTCTGCCAAGCTTTGGTTTCTTGCTGCAACTACTGCGGCCGAATTTTGAAACAACTCTAGAGAATTTGCATAAAGTGATGTGGTTATAAAAAGTGCAGCACGGTGACATTTTAGCAAGTAAAATCAATGTGTGTTTGGAGGTTTAAACAAATCATGGCCTTTTGGAAAGACCAGCATTTTGAGAACCCTTGTGGTAAATGTGGGGCAAGATGTCTCCCTTTTTGGCTCTGACTCAAGAAAAGAAGGGGGGGGGACAAAAAAGCAAAGGTAAACTGCAAATCTAGTAATTGGAAATTACTGAAAACAGCTCATTAGTCATCTTGTTGTCTGTTTGCACTCTGTCACAGCCTCAGCCAGAGCCATTAGCATGCACCACTGCACACATGCATTGAACACCTACAGTATGTGCTGGAGTCATGCCTGGAAGGCAGCCACACGATCCTAGAAATTTCAAATGAAAGCATGGAACTGGAATGGAAACAAATCCTGTGAAATGACTGAAGAAGCAAGAGCTCCTCGTGACAAAATGCCTCCCCTGCACTCCACACTTACCTGCACCAACACTTTCAGAGGAGTTGTGGCTTTGGAGGTGTGCGTGTGTGTGTGTGTGTGCATCTGAGCGCATTTGGGAGCAGAGGCTTTGCGGGGGAGGGAGGTTTCAGCTTTCAGTTTATCGTTTGGTTTTTGTTTTTTTCTTTTTCCCCCTTCCCCAGCTCCACATTTTGCAGACGCTGACACATCACTATTTCTGGCCAGAAAGGCAGCCTATTGTCTTCGCCTCGAGAAGCAGTGCCAGTATCACTCTTTAGATGGACTAGTGGGGGTGCCTGGAGAGCATTTTGGCTAAATCCTGTGTCCTTTCCTTCGGACACTCTCTATTTAAACACCATGCATGGCGCAGAGCCTGGATGTGCTGGGGAGTCTTCCCCTCCCCTCTCCCCCCTGGGCTACTATGTGCATAATTAATTCTACTCATTCCCCATGAAATTTCTTTTCCCCCTCAAAAGAAGTCCTCTGTCTGTTATCCCTTTTACCAAACCATCACCTCCCAGTCCTGTAGTTGCAAAGTGCTGGCCACTGCAATGTGCCTGAGTCCTCCCTGAAGCTGAGTAAAAATATCGCTCCAGCTTTCACCATTTTCCCCTCCTCTTTTTCCATAAAGCTTTAGATTTGGACATCTTACGTCCTGCCAGACTTTGGCACAATCCCGTGTCATGTTTTTATTAGGAAATGCTAGAACGATACAACTAAAGCCAGGAGGTAATGGGCTTCCAGGGAAGTGTGGCAAATGCAGAACTTGAACAACTCCTTCAACTTTCATTCTGCTCATAATCCCAAATCCTGGCCATTTAGCTCAGTATTCCACATCCAGCAGGCAAAACTAAATAATATTACCCAGCTTTGAACTTCCAAAATCTAATTAGCATGGGGAGTCCTATAAACTGTATTTCATGGCCCCAAGAAAGGAACAAAAGATTATTCCTGCTTCTTCTTTTTCCCTGTCACTGACTCACAGAATTGTCACCATAGATTGATGAAATTCAGTTTTTAAGGTTTGGCATGACTGCTACTGGCTGACAGCTCCAGAACATTAGGTCTCTGGTGGTTTGAAATATCCTAATTTTTAACCTAACTCATTTATAAACTGATTTTATTTTCCAGAACTGGTGTCTCTATTTTCTTTTTTTGTTGTTGTTGTTTTTAATTTCCCATAGCGTTTATCTCTCTGGTATATTTACAATATAATCCTGCTCTCCTGTTTTTTGCTGAGTTTAACAAACTGACTTCTCCTAGACTTCTTTCAAAAGGTAGGGTTATCTGAAGATCCATGTCTGCATGGGATCAGGAAATATATAAGCTATTCTGTCTGCCCTAATTCAGGGTCTTCTGTGTGCTGGGAGCTTATCTCAGACTTCTATCCCTTGCATTTAAGTGCTCAGCTCTAATCAAACTTCCCCGAAATGTAAGTTTTTGATTTATTTTTTTAAAACCTCTTCAAAAGGATTATGAAAGGCCATTAACTTGCAGTGGATCCTCTTGGACAAAAAAGCATGAACCTTGAGATGGAAATAACGAGGGCTTTGAAAATCAGTCCAGAAGTTAATTTTTCATTTCCATGGCATTTCCAGCCCATGGATGATGAGAATGATGATATCAGGATCACATTCCAAACAAGTTTTATCACAGTGAGTCTCACTAAACAGGCAAAATGAAACAGTATTTTCAATTCTGCACATTTAGGTTGAGCACTTTGTAACCCGATTGAGAAAATTAACTGAACACTTTCATAAAGACAGCAAATTTCCAGAAGGCAGGTGCTCCACAATTTTATAAAATATGGCCTATGAGGTCTCTTTTTGGGAAATACATTTGGAAATGTGGGTCACAACCGTGAAAGCAAATTTGCACCCATAGTACTCATCAGTGAGACCTATTGATCTGTCAGCCATACATAGCACGGGACTGAACATTCCCTAACTGATCAGATGATTGATAACATTCTCGTTATGATCAGTATTTTTGCAGACACCCTGGCAGAGGTGTTTTCACCCCACCACCAGTGTTTTCTTCACTTCTGCTAGTGGATGGGTAAGTATTGGTCAGTATTGTTAAACAAACAGAACCCCTCAAAACAAGTGCAGTAGAAAAAGAGAAGTAAAAAATAACAATGCTGACTCCACAAATTCAGGGCTTTGTGTCGTACTACACCCATGGATCACAGATAGTTTTGTACACACCATTAAAAAATCCACAAAAGGTGTGAGACCAAGAACCTCAGCAATACCTTTGACTTATTACAACCGCATTCACCAAGACAAGTCCACTCTGAGAGCACCTTCAACGTCACGCAAGCTCACGAGCTGCACTTGAGATTAATCCTGCTGCTTACCTGAAATTTTCTTCTGGCCACAAAATACTGCATTCTCCTGATGACTTTCACAGCTGTTCTGTGTGCTTCAGTCAGTCTGCCAAGGAACACAAACACAGACAGACATCAGCTGGGGCAGGGGGGCAGGAAAGAGGAAAAATGTCTTAATGGAGGATGTTAACTCCAAGCACCAAAATCTACAACTATGTTTTATCTTTACAATGCAAAACTGCAGTGTAGCACACTGTGTGTGCACGGATGCTTTGTTCTGCTGCTTTGCCTTCCTGCAAATTGTGGTTTTAAGTATTCAAAACTTATAAGTGAGACAATGAAAGCAGGTGTACAAAGATAATACATGTGGAGGGGATTAGGCAGGATTACTGTCAATGCACACAACTGGCATCAGTTTGAAGAATGTGAAATGTTTTTAGAACCATGACTGCATTCCTTATTTTGCATTTACTGAGTGTTTGCCCATGAGCTCTATTGCACAGAAATTAAGTCCTTTAAAAAGTACTTTGAGCTCTCTAGGAAGGAAAGAAAAATCAAAGTGTCACATCCTTTTTTACAAAAAAAGTAAATAAAAATGAACACAACACACCCTCTCAGCACACGTGGGGGTGTGTGTGTCTGCAATGGTATTCAAACACAGAACTGGACATTTTATAACTCAGCTGTATCACTTCGCCCAGAGGATCCTGCATTTACAGAACGTTAATTGTGCCACTTGGCTGGCAATTAATGGCCACACCTCTTCTTTATGGTGAATTTTGGCAGGGTAGAGAGGAAGCAGGAACATGGTAATTGTAAGAATGAGTGTTTTCTTTAAGGACTGACTCCTTGCCCATGGACTCCTTCATTCACTCAAAATGAGTGAACTAAAGAAAACAAAATTTTCTTTCCAAGGAAGCTGCATTGTTGGGAAATCTGTGTTCTGTATGGACATCATCCTTGACACGTGATGATAACCCTAGCAAAGCTTTCCAGCAAGATTCTCAAGTCTCCTGAAAACACAATCTGCTGCCTCTTCCCAGTGTGCCTGGCTGGGGAAAACGAAGTATTGGCTTGGCCACCTACTTGAGTGCCACAGTTTAGAGACAAAGTCTTTAAAGAGTGGAAAGGTTACAGTGGACTATTTCAAAGTGAAGGAAATGAAGGCTAAACAAGCAGGGACTGTGTTTTAAGAATTAGCATAATTACTCATTTTTATAATTATTCTTTGGGAAAAATAGTGCTTATCACAGAATCATAGAATATGCTGAGTTGGAAGGAACCCATCAGGATCACTGAGTCCAACTTCTGGCCCTGTACCCCAACAATCCCACCTTGTACCTGAGAGATTCTGATCGGGTGACATAGCACAGCCACAGGCTTTTAAAATAAGCTTTCAATAGCTTTTTCTTGCTCTTTCTGCTTCAAGTCCCAGAAGAATATTAAATACATGCACAAATAGGTGTCTGTCCCACCTATATGCTCATATTTCATCCATCTGGTTATATCCATGCACGTACCCGTGTAAATACACTCACACATGCAAACACACAGAAGACAAGGCAGGGTGAGCACGACTGGAGAACCACCTTTGCTGTACACCATCAGCAGCACTGCTGAGGAGGAACCTTTACATTTGTGTAAGCCCATCAAAGGGATTTCAGAAGTGTCACTGATGGGCTACCAGCAGTTTAGCCTGCAGGACCTTTATTGTGGTGAAAGAAAAAGCTCTCAGCTTGACATTCAGGGCCGCAGCTGAGCTCCTGTGGCTGCTGACTTGAACAGTGGTGACACTCTGCTTGCAAATGGCACAGACTTGATAGAGAAGTCTTTGTCAGCCCTGACAACTATTTTTTTTTTTAATAACCGGAAAAGAATCGCAATTTAAGGTTTAGGGGTTAGCCTACCTTCCTTGTTAAGATAAAGACTTGTTAAGATAAAGCAGGTAAGATAAAAACTTGAAATCATCCCCTAGAAATAAATGATGTGAAACTTCGTATACTTGAGGGGTTTTTTATTAGGCTAATCCATATGAGATGATTCAGGCACTGTTTAAACAGGTTTAAATAGACAAGCTTAAAGAAGTCGGAGATGGAACCAAACCAAGGCAGTAATTTCCTCCTAATTCCCTTCCTTTGGCAGAAATTAGGGCTACAGAATTTTTCCAATGTGTTATCAAGCTAAGGTGTTCAAAACCATGAGACTGAACTCCTGGAACCTGATGCACAGTTGAACAGGCCTCATTTTTAGAAAAAAAAGTCATTTGTTCGTGAAATACAGCTAAGAAGGTCACCCAACTATCATTCCAAAGCACTTGATATCGTCATGTTCCAACTGGCAAAACTCACACCAACCTCACTGGGAGCAAATTCTGAAATAGAAGTGACTGCTGAGATTTGATGGTCACTAGTGTTAAACTGAGAGTCAGAAATGTGTGAAACCTGACTTTGATGGAAAAATAGCGTGAAAAGGTGCAAATCCATAGAGTGAGACGTGGATAAGTCATGTTAATTGCCCCAGTAAATCCCCAGGGAGCACAGCAGCTCCAGGTGATAGAGAGCTGGTCCAGATGAGATAAATTCCTGCTCTGTACAGCAAGAAGAGCTATCCTCCCGATGGGGGGTTGGGGCAGTGTGGCCATGATCCTAAACATTTTTTGAGATTTTAGCTGATTTTCAGAGGTTTCCGGCCACTAATGTCCATAATGGATGATTACAGCTACTACTGACCAGGTTACATTCATCCCTGTATGTATCCCTGATGTGTAGCCCAACATATTTACCCTGCTAAACCTTCTATTTTATCCCAATCCCCCCGGATTAGGCAAAACTCTTTCAGCCTTGAAGGTGTCAGTCTGTCACGTGCCAGAAACATCCACCAGGAGAGAACCAAAGGACAGAGATGCTCTAGGCCCTGCTTTGGCAGTGCTCACTAGGAGCACAGCACCACTTGCAGCGAATCTCCCAGATATTTTGGGAAACGCAGCTGATGAGACAACAGCCTGAGGGGGGTGCGGTGGACACCACATTTGCAGTCTTTCCATGTGGCATTTTCTACGGACACGAGACAGAAAGGGACAGATCTGCACCGAGATTGTGGTTTCTAAGTCCCTCGGGGGTGAGGATTTAACGCCTTTCATAGCCTGGGGTGGCTGGGTGCCCACATCTCTGTCCCTACAGAGCAGCCAAACTCTCCTGCCTCTGTGCACCAGAGGGCAGTGGCACACACACACACACACACACACACACACACACACACAGATGCTTTCCAGCACTCCAAAAAATGTAATTATTTACAAAAATTTACCCAGAAACCCAAGCTTAAGCTCTAGACCTCATAAGCATGCAGTCCACCACACTGAGGTAGGGTGGGTGGTAAGTATTGGGTGGGTTGTTTTGTCTGCATGTTATGCTCAGAAGAATACAATTAGGGCTTCACTGACACACAATTCCATGCTTTTCCATCTTTTAACTTAAACAACAGGAAATAAGGTTTTGTCAAAACCCTCCCCTAAAACGCTTGGTAAAGGAGAAGAAAATGCCCTTTGAACAGAAGTGATCTGGCCTTGGGAAAGTTATGAGCACATAAATTAATAATTGAAGCTTGCAACATCTGTAACTATAATGGATACCATGAAATGTCTACTGAAACAACATATCCTTGGATCCATAAATGGTACTGACATCATCTCTAACAGTGTCTTCAGTAGGACCCAAGCCTATAGAAGCAAAGCAGCGTGAGTTCCTTACCTCTCTGCTCAAGAGTTTCTCAGCAGGATGCTCAGTTTTAAAAGGGCTCAAACCTATCCTTAATTACAACGAGTCATTCCTAGTTTGGCTCCTGGGCCATCACTGTGGTGGGGCAGGGAGGAAGGGGAGCGGGTGGTGGTCCTGGATCATGGATGTTCACACAGTCCCCGCCCTGGTGGGATGCTCAGAACCACTTGGCAGCTACTCTGGAAGGGCTGGGGAAGGGGACCCCTCTTGGCTGGCTCAGCCTCCCCTCTGCAGGTTCTGGCCATGCCCGTGTGGGTGCAGAGCCTGGGTTTGCTCCTCTGCTCAGGGCTCAGGCAGCACTGAAAGGCATCACTTTCAGCTAAAACACTTGGATATGTTTAAGATTGGCTTTTTTTTATTATTATTTAACTGCAGGAAGGCAGTAGCTTGAGCCAAAGAAGCCAAACATTTTCATTTTTGTTGAAAATAATTGAACCAGAGGGGAAAATAGAGATGATGAAATCCAAAGCAACTGTAAAAACTATCCCACAGGGATGTTTTTATAATCTTTCTTTGATATAGCATTCTGTTTGTTAAAAGCTGGTGTTGGCCACTTCAGATGTACTCTTTTTCTTCTTCTGTATGCAGCCTGATAACTTCCAGCTTAATGTGCTTTGGAGCAGTCAGGGAATATTTAAAGAGAAAAAGGGATACCTAAATGGACCCTAAAGCCACACAGTTACAACTACTGCAGGCCACGCTGAGGCACAGCTCAAGTCTCCAAACAAGCTTCTTATCAGTGGGATGCATTTTCAGCCCAGCAGCATTTTTTAATCGTTAGAGTTGTCTTCAGTGTAGGGATCAGGGGATGGACTTTGCCCAGGCTGTGCTGCAGGGTGGCTGCAGATAGTGGAATGTGCATTCCAGACTGGTTTTCCTGACATTTATTCAGGTGCCATGAATCAGAGGAGTTATTCAGCGTAACATCACGAGCTGTGGAAAATAAAGGCCACTTCAGTAAGGTCAATTATAGCTCTCTGTCCCAGTTTGCCAAACTGGTTTGAGGATACACGCTCACAGTGCCTGGGTTACTGCTGAGCTTCATTCATTTGTCAGGTTTTGATAGCTTAGCAGGAAAACACACACAGAGTCACACTAACTCTGGTTTAATACCGGTTCCTCAATGATGTGGTAACTCCTGCCCAGAGTAACATACAGCATCATCTGCTCTGGAGTTGTCCACTTGGCACTAGTTTCTAAGCCAGCACAAACAGTGACTAGATCAGTGATGGCAACTGAAATGTACAGAAGTTACTTGAGAACTCAGCCCTCCATCTGCCTTTTTGTTTTCCCATCACATTTGATTAAGATTATTCGCTTTCCAGCTCTGTTTCTGGGAAGAACACTGATTCCTAGTCCAAACTTTAATTTCTTTCCATGTACAATTATCTCAAATGGGCTGATATTTTACCAGGTAAAATTTAAAGGAAATCTTATTTGCACTGAAAGCAAGGGACAAGAAAGGTGGGAACAGAGAAACCAGAAAGAAGCTAAAATTAGAGAGCCTCTCGCAGGCAGATGCAGCAGTTGGTCCGTATGAAGTCACACACACAATGTGGACTTTCTATTGCTGGAGAAAAGTGGTGGAGAGACATGGTTCTCATCACAAGGGAAAGGAGGTTATGTAATGTGGTTTTAAAACTGAGGGAAGCTGCAATGTCCAAATTTAAAAAAAAAAAATCACCTTCCCTATAAATGAAAATATTACTGCCTTCAGCTAAGCCAAGCCAGACAAAATGCCTTGAGCCTTTTAAACCACATGAGTTAAGAGAAGGTTGCAGCTTGAGTCTGACATGCAAACACCTGGAACTGTCAGGCGATGATTCTGATTCCAGAGCTCATCCCAAGCCAGGAGCAGCAGAGAAGTACAACATAAATATAACATGAGAGGTTTCCAGTCTTGTAACATTTCATCAAAGCCTTGTAAAGAACAGATACTTCTGGAGCATTTCCACCACTTACACCATGGAAATTATATAAGATGCTATTTGCACTGAAACCTGAGGGAACATTTCAGAAAATGTTGGCACAACTTTACTTTTCCCTTTATTCCTAATCACAGCTCCACCTCAAACCCATCTCATCTCTATTCTAACCATATCCTTACCTGAACCCTTTCAAGCCTGTGTTTGGCTCAAAGCTACAAATAAATTAGGATTGGCTCCTCTCGAAACAGAGCAGCCTGGAGGCCTATTTGGCTTCACCGTGCTCTGCTGACAGCTTCAGTTTGTGAAGGAATGCTGCAGACTCTGCACATCCCTCCTCTGCAGGTACAGTCCCAGGTAGGAAAGAGTACAGAAGTCAGAGAGTACAGAGAGTACAGTTTGTCAGGGGCTGCTTTCTGGCATCTGGTTATTTTGCTGAAGATTTTGTGGCATTCGCTGTCTTCACCCACCCACCCATCCCACACACACTGCTGCCTCTGAATTCGTTCCAGAACACAGCTGCCTCTACTTCTACTCACCCCTCTAACCTGACCTTCCCTGAAGTGAATGGGAAAGAAAGCAGATTTCCTACAGCAGGGAATTTAGGGGCAGGGAAGACAGTGCAGGGACAGCTCTGAGGGGAAACTGCCAGAAGAAGAAGAACTAGGACATCACTTAGAGGGAACAACAGGCCACACGATATATTGGCAAAGGAAACACCACTGGAAGAAGCAGCAGCATAGGATGATTTCTTCATGTTGTCCAGGAACAGAATAAAGTAAGTAAAAAGCTCCTGAAAATGATCAGAGGTGGATGTAGCCTGCTCACTGAATGGGATTTCATGAAGAAGAAAAGCCCTGAACTTGGAGTTGTTTTTCTCAACCACAGACAGTTGGAGTTTTCAGTTACAAGTTTGTTCTGTAATATTACAAAGTGGGTTTATTGAGAAAGTGGGAGAAAAGCACTGTGTTAGTCCCCTGCTAATTAAAATGCATAATTAAAATGAGTAATTAAGCTTACTACAGAATGCTCTTGTGTCTGGGAGCCCAACTGCCCTTGAACAACAACTCATCTGCTGAACTGTCTCTGAGAACTAAAGTAGCCATTGGATATTGTGGTTACATCTTTCCTCTATTTTTTGTTGGCAGCAAAATAAAAGTCCCTGGTCTCTTTTCTGCCATTTTATTTCTTCCATTCTTTCTGCAATGTCAGAACAAACAAGATGATGTCATAGGGATGTCTTTTCAGTGTGGAAATGAAAACACAGAAAGATTTTCTTTTTTCTTTTTTTTTTTCCTAAGCAAACAGCTTCTAGAAATCGCCACAATAACTTCCTGTCTTAGCGCTGACCATCACTACTGCTGGTGCCAGGATAGGTGAAATGCTCCTGTCTCCATGCCAGTTCTCATTTGCTTAGAAACTCCCTCAAGCCACAAACCCATTCTTGGTATGTGGACAGATGCTGGCAGATAATGACATGTCTTTATCCCACATATTACAACACTCACTGATTCTAGCAGCTAAATATTTTTTTTTTAACTTCTCTCTGCTTAAAACTTGGTCTTCATCAATTCATCTTTTAAAATCGCCTACAGACCATCTAGCTGGTAAAAGACCCTGCAGAGACAGCCATCACCAAGCCGAAACAACTTCCCAGAGATGCCTGTCTGGAATCTGAATAGCCTTCACATCTGTGCAGCACAGGAATGGGACAGCCTTATTCCATAGGTTCTGGTTTGCTCACTTTAAAAAAATGCCCCAACCAAAATTAATGAACTTTAAGACTTCATTTTCCTCTTCGCTGTATTCAGCATTTATGGGAACAACGTGGTGTTGTTAATATACACCAATAACTGAGCGCTGTATTTATGCCTCAATGATTTTCTGTCATGAGAATATAATGCCTGGCAAAGACTGATTCTCTGAAATACCAGTTTGTTTGGGGTCATTAATCTTAATTCCTATCTTCCCTGAATAGTAACTGGATATCAGTCAGGTCAGGGAATAGTTCTGAGAATTAAAACTTCAATGGTTTTTGGGCTGCCCAAGGCTTTACATTTCTTTTAAAAAATACGTGATTAATTAATCTGCACCAAGTACTAGGGAGAGACCCCGTGGAATTAAGGAAAATGCTTCTTGTGGTTTTAAAAAACAAAAACCAGTGGCTTTTGGCAGGATCTTTCCTTAGTAGTTCTTGTGATTTAGTAGTTGCAGCAGGGGCTATGGAAACATAACTCCTGGGTTCTTGAACTGATTGATTTAACTGGCCTCTGTGTTTCTGGGTGATCTTGTTCAAGTTCTTTTACCTGGCTGTGCTCTAGTTTATATGTCTATAAAATAGGTGTAAAACATGTCTAAGTCATGGAGGTGTCACAGGGATTTTAAGGCAATTAGCAGTCCCAAATGAAGTCGTATTTTATTTATAGAATGACTCAGCAGAAGAAGAAAAAAAGAGTAGTGACAATATGTTTATCCCTTAATGGTGATAAGAAGCAAGGGCTACTGCTCTGCAGGCTTGGGATAAACTGCTGTGTCACTGACCCCTGAGCAGAGGCTGTTTTCCAAAGCATTCTCCCCTCTCCACCTTCCCTGCTCCTCCTCTCCTGAGCACCTGAGCAATCCACGTAGGAATTAGTCCCCTGTTCACCAGATACTCAGCAATGCAAGACACCCACAGCATCTGAAGCCAAACAGGACCATTAGATCATAAATGTGACCTGCTCAGCAGTGCAGGGGATTGCATTTCACACAGCTGCCCTTGCCCTGAGCCAAAAACCTTGTGTAGGACTAAAGTAACTTTCCAGAAAGGCATCTGGCCTTGATAGAAAGACCTTTATATACTGTTAAAAAGTGCCTTATTTTTTATTTAAATTTGTCAGTATTCAGCTTCTAGGCTCCTCTCTCCAACTGGAGTAGCAGAGCAATTTTAGCCTTTTCCAGCCCTGTTTTTATTCCAGGGACCTTCAGGGGTGCCAGATGCACTGCCCATGGCCTGGCAGGGAGACCAGGCTCTGGTGTAGGGAAGAGAGAGTACAGTACTGCTCTCTGTGGAATTGCAAGGGGAGACTGAAATCCTACAACATTTTTTTTTCATTATTTTTCTGCCTGTGGTTTAAATCATGCTACCAGTAATTACAGAGATTCATAATGGAAATGCTTAGACTGGCTAGAATGGAGAATGAATGGGAAGGTCTGTGTGTGGAAATGTTAGAAAGGAGCACAAAAATCCCTGTGAGGATGGCAGGTGCTACACCAAGAACATCACAGCACAGTTACGAACAGCTTTTGAAAATACCCAATTCAGGAACACAAAGGAACATGTTCAGTCAGGAACTGAAAGAAGTTATTAAGAGGTGATGGTGGGGCAATACAGAACAGGGCTGGAGTCTTAAGACACTCTGGTAAGGAGACAGAGTAGAGGAAATAAATCCTAATCATTCCCAGAGATGGCAGAGCACAGAGGAAATAAAAGATCTTGGTCACTGTCAGCTCCCAAAGGCAAAAAATGTTCGGTGGCACCTGGCATCCTGAGGAGGTCCCAGCTTGAAGACTCAGTAGAGCTTTACATGGCCCTCCATACAATGGCAAGAAATCCTGAGCATCCTACCTGGATGCAGATGTATTTGTGAGTACCTGGTTATGGGATGTGAATCACTGAAACTTGCCATCTTCAAAGAAAATGACTTTGCCCTCCACTAATGTTTTGTATCGAGGCTTGGGACACAACAACCAGTTTATACCAGGAGAAAAGACCCTTGAAAACTGGTTCTCAAATTGATCTCCTACTTGATCTTCTCCAAATTCGCCTTTTAAAGGTCTTCTCAAACCCACAGATATTCTCACAAGGTCCTTGCAAACTGCCATCACAACCCATTTTGAGCTCCAACGCCAGTTTCTACAAACCCACGTGCCAAGAAAGGATATTGCTTTGCCACTGGAGGAGCTGCCTTTTCAAAACCAGACGAAGAAATCATGTATCTTTAGAAAAAAAAAAAAAATTTAGTGTGCATGAACTATTTTGCAGACAACAGTGATCATACTCATAGAACCTCGCAGGGAACTTTACGTGACCACAGACACGTATTATTTTTCCGCCCTGTATTTCATGTAAGAACATGCATAAAAATCCTACAGGTCTCACTTGCCTAATACTGAAAATATGCAGTGCTTATCAATAGTTTACTATAGAAATAAATATCTTGCTGAGAGTTGCAAGCATCACTTGTGAAAAGAATCACTGAAACCACAAGTTTTGCTGAGCTACTTATTTCAAGAGATTTCAGTTGCTCATTGAGAAACTACTTTCTGTTCAAAGGTTGTGCATTTTTTTCTGTACTTTCAGGAAAAGACGCTATCTCTTGGCATTTTTATTTTTCTGGCAGATGTTTTGCTCAGGCAGTGGATGAACAGAAGGAAAGTGTTCCTATACCAATTGCTTGTGACTTGCTATTAAAGAACAGGAAAAATTCTGTTTTCAATGTAAGTGAGGAAATCTGTGCCTTTATGGTCTGGGGAGTTCTGATTTTCCTGTCTTTGTTTCCATCCTAACACAAAGGAAAAATACTTTAAGGGTCATTATGAAACAAAAGATTCTGAAAGCATTTGAGCCTGAAATGATAATACGCTTCAATTTCCCCCAGTCCTCCCATTTTAAATACACTTTTGATTCCAAAAAAGAAATATTTTATCCTCTCATAAAATGAATACATTTTATCTGGTTTATGCCCTTTCTCCTCCCTGTAACTGGGACTCTTCCCTGCAGACATACCCTACACTGCATCATCTGGTGCAGAATGAAGACCACATGTCTCAGAGAAGATGTAAACTGGTTTACAGGATACTATTAAAGAATGGTATATCCATGCTATGAATCCCACGAAACAGCAAATTATCCTGGGAAGACTCAGTTCAAATATTGGAACGGACTTTGACAATTTTCCACTAATAACAGTGTTCTGAATTCTGCCTGCATCGAGTGAGTTTTGTTTTCACTCCTTCTGTCACAAAATTAAATTAATAAAACTTCCTCTGCCCGTCGAAGTTTTCTCATGGAAAAACTCCATTTTAAAGTGGTTTTCCCCCCCTTTGAAAGACCATCAGCTCTTTGTTCACTGAAAGTTATTAGCAAATGAATATCTGATAGAAGCAAAAGATAGACATTTACTATTGAGTGCACATGAGGTGATCTAATTAACAGGATAATGGCTGTTAGTGCTTCAAAGTCTCAACCTTTTGGGTTTTGATTTTTTTTGTGTGTGTTTTGTTTGGTTTTTTTTTATTTGGGCCTTTAGGATGCCAGTACTGCAATCAAAAGTGTTTCTAAATAATTATGCACTCATTTAGGTGGCTAACCACCTGAATTGCTGTAATTAGAACACTTGATACAAACAATTAATTATGTTAGCAGTGCTGAAGGCTGTTTTTAAGATCTAGATACAGAAATATGTTCAAACAAAGAAAACTCCCAAAACAGGGGGATCTTTATTTAATTTGACACATGCCCACTGATTGTTCTCTGACAACAATCTGAGGACTCCTCTTGGAAGCCCTGTGTAAGAATGAAATAAAAACTGGGAATGATGCTATCAAGACTCCCACTGAAATGGAATTATTTTTTTTTATCCAAGGAACAGACATATAGACATTGCCTCAAATCAGCTGTATCTTCTCCTTGAGCAATTGGCTTTATTCTGGATCTGAAGGAACTTACTGCAGAGATGAGGCAGCAGCTCAAGTGTTCACATACTCAAGGCCAAATTTCAGTGCCCTAAAAAGTGAAATAGGTCATGACCATCTGGAGCTGAAACAAGAACATGCTTCTTCTTTAATTTAATTCTATTACACAGAAGTTTCCCAGCATTCTGCTGTCCTCCAGCAAGTCCTCACAACATTGAGCTGGCTTGATAATGAATTACAGGTGTAGTTTTCTAAAAGTTCACAAACCTATAAACTTCAACCCCATTCCAAAGGAGCTTGACACAATTTATCTTTTTGCTTGGCTATTATGCAAAAAGAAACTATGCAAAATCTCAGGTTTGGCATGGATTCGAAACAAAACCACTTGAAAGACTGCTATTTAAAGTGAATTTTCTTTGACAATTTCAGTTTGCCCAAACCTGAAACTCAAAGCAAACCTCAGGGCAGAAGTGCAAACCAGAACAGATAGAAATCAACAGACATTTACACAACACTCCATGAATCAAAGGTACCTAACTTCACATGACATCAAGCAGAGGCTGACAAACCAGGAATCAGACAGGAACATTTTTGAACATGATCTACTTCACATTTAACAAAATAATTCATCTCTCCTATCACCAGTCTTCTCAGCCACGAAGCCTCATAATCTCAAGTTTTAAGCTCTTCTCCCAATCTTAAAATTCCTATTATCATCACTCCAATCTTTCTCAAATTTTCAAGCCTCATGCTGTGAGAACTACAGGGGGAATAAAGCCATTTTATTCTACCCAAACACATCTTTAAATGTGTTCTCTGTAGAATAATCTCCTGTGTCTGATGAACTGGTGAACCAGTTGAGTCTGAGTGATAGCTGATAATTTCCCTGAATTATAAAGTGTCACAAGTGTAATCAAGAGATTGATAACGGACACTTACAGACTGTGGAGACTCTTGAAAATGCACATGAAGTTTTAAAAAATACATCATCCCTGTGTGTTGCTTTTCAGATACCTCAGGTTCCATTTTGAAAACACAGTTTCCATTCCTGGCAGCCATAAAGTTAAACCCTGAAAGTGTTTACACACCTCTCCTACACCTTCCAAAACAGCTCTTTAATGGCAGTACCTAGGGAATGGAGAACTAGTTAACTTTCCAAATGACTGAGGAAAAATACCTGCGTAGGCCAAGATCTGTTCAGAATTAATGAAGGGCTTGATTCTGCAAACCCACATCCAGGTAATTCTGTACACGAGTCATTTCCCTGAGCACAGAGGCTGCGGACAGGTACCAAACTATATTCAAAATTAAAGTTTGCAACATGGCAGCCTGATTATGCAATTGAAAGTGGTGTTGAGGGAGTGTTCTTCAGTTATTTATCCTCACTATGTCTGCATGATTTTATTACGCATTTTCATATTGTTCACAAGAAAATTGGGCATTTTGGAGACAGACACATATATGTATAAAACTCCACATTTAATACATTTCCATGAGTTAAGCTCTTTGGCAACTTTTAGAAAATAATTAAACATGCATTGAAGTATATGCAAAGTTCTAGGCTGTGAGCATAAATATGGATAAATACAAACCTGATTTATAAGCTCAAAATAATCTCTCAAGAGTGATTTAGCCATAGTTTTAACAGCATGAAAATGACTAATTTAAGGTCAGGAGTAATTTAGTTTTGACTGACTTGGCAATCCTTTGTTCTCTGGGTCATGTAAGTGTTGAGTAAATTATAAACCTGTAATTCTATCCTGAGGTCAAGGGACTTCAGAATTGATTTGATATATTGGTCTCCTGGAAAGTTCTTCCAAGGCCAGTACCCCTAAACTGTGCTTATGAGTTGACTGCATTAATAACTGATAGAGTCATATAATATTAGCAGAGGTGAAATTAACCCTTACGGAGAAGAGTATGTTCAAACGTGGAATTTTTCAATGAAAGACAGGACGATCAGATATATCTGTGAGAAGTCAAGTTTCTATAGAGTAAAGTACTGAAAAAAGCCCAAAACAAGCATGATTGAAAAAAGCTGTAGATGTTTGACTTCAGGAACAAAATCAGACCGACTGATCTCATGAACATCACCTGGGAAAATCCTGCATTTGTGAAGCAAAACTATTATATTTATATCTTATTAGGGGCAAAAATAAATAAGCCATCAACTTCTCTGACAGATTATGTCAGAAACATAAATACATTTTAAAAAATAATATCTCTATCCCATAACACTTGCCATTGAAAATCTGAGATGGGACGTAAGGTGAGATGTCTTCCATTCAAGAATTAAGTGTGCATTATAGCAGCACTTATTAATTTTGAACCTTTTGATGTTTCCAAATGAAAGCCTTTGCACTGCTAAAGAAATACACTGTAAAGCCCAGACAAAGAGCCTGGACTATTCTTGCATCATCAGGCAAATATTAAAGTTAATGGTCCTCAAAGTGTTTAGGGTTATTTCTTTTGACCAACGTCACAGTTCTGAACTTTTTAGTAAGATCTGTATTCAGATTACTGTGTTCAGTTCTGATTTAAAAGAAACTCAACAGTAATCACAATCTGAAGTCTTGAAATCCTTAAGAATAACCTGGTGTTAACCTTGAGCACTCCTGTGAAAAATCAGAATTAGGTTCCCCCCACCTCCAAGCCCGTAAATTTCATATGAATATGAATATCTCCTGGTAACCATGAATGTTCCTCCTGGACAGTCCTTGGCTATCTCCTTCCACTCCTTTCAAATTCCTAGCAAGAGCACTAACTTCACTTTTACTGTATAAAAATCCGACAGTTGGTTAGGTTAATGATCCATAAACACACACCCAGGTTAAAGACATATCAGCATCAGAATTAAAATTGCTCAGGCTCTTCCCACAATGGGTTACAGTGTTTGACCTGGTCACACAGTAAGAACCACTTTGAAAAGAGGCATTATATCTCTGACACTACTTCAGGCCCTTCCCAGGTCCTGTCCCTGGTCCCAGAGAGCAGAGCTCAGTGCCTGCCCCTCCGCTTCCCCTCAGGAGGAGCTGTAACTGCGATGTCTCCCCTCAGTCCCCTCCAGCTGAACAGACCAAGTGCCCTCAGCCGCTCCTCACAAGCTTCCCCTCAAAGCCCTTCATCCTCGTGCCCTCCTCTGGACACTCTCTAATAGTTTAATGTATTTCTCACATTGTGGCACCCAAAACTTCACACAGTATTCGAGATGAGGCCGCTCCAGTGCAGATCAGAGCAGGACAATTCCCTCCCTGGCCCGGCTGGGGATGCTGGGCCTGATGCCCCCAGGACAGGGATGTCCCTCCTGGCTCCAGGGCACTGCTGCCTCATGTCCAACTGGCCATCGACCAGGACCCCCAGGCCCCTTTCCCTGGCACTGCTTTCCAGCCTCTCATTCCCAGTCTGTCCGTGCATCCAGGGGTGCCCCATCCCAGGTGCAGAATCCGGCACTGTCCCTTGTTGAACTTCACATGGTTGGTGATTGCCCAGCCGTCTCATTTGCTGAGGTCTCTCTGCAGGGCCTCCCTGCCATCGAGGGAGTCGACAGCTCTTCCCACTTTAGTGTCGTGAGAAAACTGACTTAGTATTCCTTAGGATGCTGTGTCCGGGTCCAACATCCATTAATGAGGATGTTGAAGAGCACAAGGCTGATGATGGAGCCCTGCAGAAGCCCACTGGTGACCAGTGCCAGCCTGGTGCCAGCCCATTCACTGTCACCTTTTGTGCCCGACCTGTGAGCCAGTTGCTCACCCATCATGTAACACGGGTATCCAGCTGTGGGCTGGACAGCCCGGAAGAATCCTGTGAGAAACAGCATCAAAAGCTTTGCTGAAGGGCAAAAGGATTCATCTCCTGGCTTTCCTGGATCAGCCAGATGGGTTACCCTGTCACAGAAGGAAATCAGGTTTGACAAGCAGAACTTTGCCTCATGAAGCCATGCTGGCTGTGACCAACGACTGTGTTGTCCTCCAGGTGTTTTTCAATACCTCCCAGAATAATCTTTTCCATGATTTTCCCAGGCACTGAAGTGAGACTGATGCAGCTCTGTGAATTGGCTCAGAGCTGTATCACAGGATGAAGGGCAGAGCAAGGAGGGGAGGGATGTGCAGCTGGAGCAGGACCTGCCCATCAGCCGTGGAGAGCTTTGTGTTGGCTCAGCCTCAGCCTGACTTGCTCCTTCATCTCAGTGACTCCACGTGCCACAACAGCCATCTGACAGCTTGTGAAAAAATAGGTGAAGCCTGGCAGGTTTGAGAACCAGGTGCTGTAACTGCATCTGGCAGGGCAGAAGGGCAATTAGCACTGAAAACAGCCCGTGCTGATTGGAGAACGAGGGCACTCGAACTGGCTGGCTGTGAGCTCACTTACATCAGTATTATTTACATTATATACAAGGTAGAACTCATCTCCTTACGCTGAGCTCAGGGCACTGGCACATTCCTTGCTGAGGGTCAGAGGGAGTTTAGCTCAGGTTTAGGTTTTAACAACACCAGCAGAAGGGTGAGAGCTTGAAGCGAGGACTGAAATCTGGGTTTAACTTGCATTACAAACTTCTCCCCAAATACTCTGCAAGTAGCAACCTCTGACTGTTCACTGTGAAAAGCAATAAATTTGAATGGATGATGTGTGGGACAGAAGATTCAGTGACTAAAAGCTGCCCTCTGTAACACACAGAGTTCCTATAGTTGCAGTCACTGTTTTGTTTTCTAATCTCCATCAAAAGCATCTTCTTATTCTATATTTGAGTTTCTTGGTGTATCAGTACTACAAAATAAAATTTCAGTTTGCTTACATTTATCAGCTGTATTTTAAATGAAAGCTATTTTCTGGGAGATACTGAAAGAAACTTCCCTCCTCCCTCATTTTAGATAATATATACTGTATGGAGAGTATATGCTGCATTGTATATTTTCTATAAAAACATTACATTTTTAACTTCCTTGGGACCATGTATATAAATATTTGTACATGAAATTATAAGATAGGCTTTGAAATTTATGCCATAAATTTCTGTTAATGTTATAAAAATATTTGTTCAGGCAAATGAAATTGCAGTAAAATATTTTACTACAGATCAGTCAAAGGTTCTCAAAACTTTATCTTCCTAAAAAACAATCTTTCAAGCTATGAAACAGAGTTCCATTTTAGATATCAAAAAGGCAAATTTCACCAGCTTGATTTGATTAATACCAAGCAGTTTAACATTTTCGAAAACACTGAGATCAAAGGTGAAATAAAGTCAAGTTGTAAGCATTTTCTCTTATTACATATATGTTTTAATTTTGTTTTCTAGAAACTTATACTGTTAGACGCAAATGGCAGTGGACGGGGGATTACGTGCATATTTCCTATTGCAATTAGCACTAACGAGAGCAGGATGTGTTGCCCAGCACACAAAGCTGCAAGTATACAAATTGTTAATGAATCTGACTCCTCACAAGCCAGAAAGTTAATGCTGCATTCAGAAGGATGTGTGGCCCCAGATATACTTCCGAACACGCTCCTTGGGGTGTCCCAACACCTCAGTCAGGAGCTCAGCCCCACCTGGAGACTCCCAATGGCTTCTACCACCCACAGTGGAAGCTCCTGGGCAGTGAGGGAGAGCCCTGTTCTGTACCACCATTTCTGCTCACACAAAAGTCCCTTTAATGGCAGCAGCTTTCCCTCAGGAAGGTTCTAAACAGCCCCCAAATCACAGGCACGGCATCAACAGTTTTCTGGCGTGTCTTCAAGGAAAGCTGTTTCCCCTTCTCTAAATCCCCACCTAAAGACCACCGTCAGGTGAGCTGGAGTCCCCAGGAGCTCACAGCTTCCCCACAAGCTCAGCATAGCTGCAGACACCTCTGAGCCCACCTCACACCTCACCCCCAGCATTCCGCCCAACCCCAGCTTCTGTGGGAGAAGATTCCTCACTGTGCTCTGCAGGCCCTGCTCCCCACCCTGCTCACGCTGCCTGGCCCCAGCCACCTGCAAATGCCACCTGCCAAAGCTTGTTCCCTGCCTTGCCTTCTCTGCAGGAATCCCACACCTCTGGATGCCAGCATCCCTCAGGGTGCCCGTGCTGCACACACTGAGCAGCTGCCCGGTGCCGAGGGGATGTTTCAGATAATGAGTGCCAAGAGAGCAGCACAGAGAGATTCATGGGCTATGGGCATAGACTCAGGTTTAGGAATTTACACCAGCAATTTACCCCATGAATCTTTTAGATGTGCCCAAATACTTCTTCCCCTTGCAGCATTAATGTGTTGCCCAGCAGATGGAAATAGTTTTTCTTCCTCTCATTCACATGTCAGCAGCAAGCAACAGCTCCTTGTGCTTGTGTCAATTTTACAATTTTTTTTTTTAAGGGGGGAAGAGCATAACTTTGTTCTTCTTTTCAGACTTAACACAATTTTCTTGCAGTTCATATCTCGCCTATAAACACAGCACCCTTATGGTCATCTCAGATGTTGTTCAAAACAAAAGAATCAAGAACACCAGTAGTCACACCTAGGTCTTTAAAACCAGATCTCTACATAAAGTTTGCTGTTTTCCATTGAAATGGATTCTGTTAAGACAGGAAAGAGGAAGAATTTGTTATATAACAGTATGTGTCTGTATCTCCTTTGGTGCTGGCCCACAGAAAAGTTTTACAACTAAAATTTTGAATCAAGGATAGAATGTTACTGTGTCATTACTGCTAAGATATATTTTTGTTTTTTGAACAACAGCAAAAGCATTCCAGAAATAAAAATTGTTGATAAAATTTTAAAAAATAATGTCAGAGTGGCAGCATCAACCAAGAAAGCTGAGGAAATGCCATATGTTAGGTTCCTTCACAAACTCAGTTGAAGCCTCTACGCATTAGCATTATATTAGGATTGCTGGAGTCTTCAAAATGAGTAAAAATACATTCAGATATTATTTTTTGCACTATATTCCGCAGAGAATGGAGAAAGTTTGCATTACAATGTATTCATTACTACAGAGTCCTTTATCTGACTTACCTTGACTTTTGCAACAAAGGTCAGGTGAGTGCAGTTTTTATGCAGATTTTTTGTTTGGTTTGGGTTTTTGTGTAAAGAAAATACCATGCAGTAAAAATAGCACCCCAGTAGGGAACCTTCAGTTCTTGTATTCATTTAAAATCTGGGTCACTGCACAAACATTAAAATAATCCGAAACCAAACAGACAGCCCATGCTTACAGCTGAAGAAAGGTGGTGGGGAAATTAAGTGCCTTGAACGAACAAAGGTGAGAGACTCAAACACTTGAAGATGGACTGGCCATGTAATTCAGCCACTAACCAGCTTTGGCTGTGAAGGAAAAACTGAAGCCACCACAGGTGTGCCTTTCTTCACACATGATAGCACACTGCAGAGTCAGCAACACGAAAACTGAAAACTTTGTCAAAAGTCTGAACTAACATGCACATCACCAATTCCATGCAGGAGGAATTTGTACCAAATTCAAAGTTAGAAAGCTTGAATCAGTGTTCACAGAGAAACTTAATTTCAGTTTTTGGGGGTTTTTTTAACATACTTGTGCTCATAGTTTGCAAACTTAAGCCATGGTGCCTGGTAGCTTTGTATCAGAAATTTAGAATACAAATTTTAACTCGGACGTTAACTCAGATCCACTGCAGCAAATCAGGATGGGAGATAGACACAAAAGCTAAAAGTTTAATGAAAAAATGCAACAAAACAACAAAACCCTACTACTGAAACTTCTGACTTTTGTGCTTTTGACTTCATGACCTTAAGGTTTCATTAAAAAGTGTTTGCATTGCATATATTTTCTTTGCATTCTTTTTGGAGATGGATTCACATGAGAATTGTATCTTTGTTTCCTGGGATTCCATCTGCTCCCACTGCTTGTTGCTCACCTGAAGCCATAACCCTCTGTGCGAGCCTTTCACAAATGGCTCTTGGGGACACAATTCAGGGCTTCGGGTGAGGAACAGTTACAAGAGTAAGATTAACTCTTCAGATGAAAAGGTTTCCTTTTCATTCAGACTTCCTTGATAACAAAGAATGAGAGAGAGTGGAAAAAAAGAGAACAGAATACATAGCAGTGACAGCACTGTTCCTAAAGAAAATGTTGCTCTGAACTTTTTCTTCAGAAAAGTTCCTGCCTACATAGGAAAGGTGCTGGGTTGACAGAATGGGTAACATGAACTCCCTCAGAATCAGATGATGTTCTGCCAAAGCTATAAAAATAGTGTGAGAATGAAGTGACTTAGTCACCACTAAAATCACAATCGTACACTCATCCAGGTTGGAAGTGCAGTTCAATCCCTTGTTAGCTCAGGGCTAATGTCAAAGTTAGGTCAGGTTGCTCAGGTTTTGAGAATCTTCGGTACAGAATCTCCAGTTATGAGGTAATAATAACCCTAGAGGCCCATCAGGCTGGCAAGATGTATTCCAATATCACATAAAGGAACTGGGATCAGCTTTGTGGCATGAAAATCATCAGCACACTACACAGAAATACAAGTAAGCACAACACTGCAACTGCAAATGTTTAAGAAAATTTCAATCACCATATGAGAGGTTTATGGAAAGGATTTTTGAAGAGCAGCAGAAAGACCAGCTTCTTTCCCAAAAGTACTAATGAACTGTTGTGTGACTTCAGGCGAAATCACATCAGTGCTCCATCCTTCTGCTTCCCTCCCCACTGTGTCTATTTAGACTGGGAGTGCTTTAGGGACAGGGACTGTCTCTCCCTGTCTATTTACACAGTGTCTCGCACAGCCAGACCCTGATCCTGCACGGGACCTGCAGATGCTATTGCATTACAGAAAAATAACAAGAGTGACAAGGAAGATGTGACCAAATGAGGCAAATGCGAGAGGGATTAAATTTACTCGTGAGAAGATTTGCTGGGTTTTTTGTTGAAGAGTTTATTATGACAGCAGATTTTAATGCACAGTTAGAGCAGGCAAAACCAGCAATGAAAATGCACGTAGGGGAAGAACAGCACAAGCTGAAGGCTAAAGATCAGCTTTGGGTCTGTTAATGGAACCTACAGTTAATCTGTTAGAGCTGATTTTTGTTGCATGTGGTATAGCATGTTTTCATTTCCTTATTTGCAAAATGGGAAGATGTTTAAATGATTTTAGAGACAGAAAACAGATTAACGGTGACTGTGCTTGTTAGTGAAATTTCACCCAGTTGTCCCTCATAATGATACCAATTAACTTGTTTTATATTCTTATCTTTCAAGTTTCAGTGAGATGTCTGTAATGACTTTTCAGTATTATCCTTAATTTCTTTTCAAATTCACTTCAATCCTGTGTAAACTACCCATTTCTGAAGTCCATGAGAATATTACTGTAGACTCCAGCAGAATTTTTAGCTCCTTCCAAGAAATGCCTCTAAGAAGAAGGAAGAATATACTGATGCCTGATGAATCATTCATTTATTTTTTCATGTCAAGGAAAAAAGCAGTCTCAGGAGGAGGTAGCAGATAGTAAGCAAATAGCTTAAGCAGCCTTGTTAGGAGTATTTTTACTTTCCTCCTAAAATACACTTTAGGATGATAGGACCTCATATACAAACTAATATCTCTTGAAATGAGAGATAAAGAATTATTTTTTTGGTATTTCTCTATGATGAATGTTTTTGGAAACACCTGATACCTGAGGCAGTCTACTCCATTTCAATGGCAAGTGTTTGCTCTTTAGGAGTAACCTCTGCTGATGGATGCAAACCTAGCAAGGCAGCAAAATCACTTTGATCTCCCTTCCAAAATGTTTTTGGAATTTATGCATTGCCAGGGAATGAGTTTCTTCTCCTGGAAAGCACTGAACCCTTGTATTTATACCCCTCAATCAACAAAGTTAAATCTTAACATTTTAGATGTACAATACAATTGATTTATATCAATACAAAAGTGCCTTCACCATCTAAATATTCCAAAGACTTTTAGCTCCTTTTCTATTCCAGAAATAGAAGTGAAAATACTCCAGTCCCAAACCTGTGTCACTTCTATCTCAGTGTAAGTTTTATAAGCAAGAAACTGTGCAGAAACTGCACAATTACAGTGCATACAATCAAAAAATCCATACTGTACCTTGTGTGCAGAGTTACCAAAATGGTTTTTTTATTTTTGTGCAATGAAGTGGATGTCAGTGGATGTTTTAAATGCTGGATATCTGTAGCTTTTAATACTATTCGATGATCTACCTATGGACATAGTCCTGCATAACTTCAGATAAAAGTAACTGGAACATGGAGGAGTTCAAGCCTGAAATGGACTTTGGACCTTTAATACAGTTTGATCAGGAAGTTTATAATTCTTGCTATATGGAATTCTTAAGTCTTAGGGAAACAAACTAAAAAATACCCTCCTATCTGGAATTTGTTTGCTTTGTATTTTTTTCATTAGAACCAATTATTTGTCTTGTACTGCTGTTTTGCCTCAGCCAGAACTGAAGAGCTATATTCAATGAGCACTTTATCTCTGTGAGATCTCTTGGAATAAGTATTTTTTCCCACAGAGGCAATCTAGTACTCTGAATTGTTGAGGACTTAGTAAAAGAACAAAAGTCACAAGGAACAATGGAAATTTCACAGCCAATTCACAGCCCTTGCACTCAACTTGCACTAAAACACCCGTTGAAGAGCCAGTGTATTAAAGAAATCACAGCCCACAAGGCAGAATTCTGAATATGAACTCTGCCGTCTGGTCTCCTGGTTTTGTATATTTTACATAAGCAAGTGCACAACATGAAGCACTGGACTAGCAGTTTAAAAGGTGAGAATTTAGTTATGTTTTATCTTTATTTTGCTTTCTAGTCTTAAAACTGTTGTTATTGGCTTGTAAGCCGTGTATAAAAACAAATACTCATCCAAGAGAAATACTAATAATAATAAATACAGGATTACACCATAATTTGATTAACCCAATAAATTAACAAACCATAACAATCCAGTACACTGGGTATAATTACTTAAAAAGAAAGCAAAATAATTCAATTACGTGTATTAAACACTACCAGATATATGACCAAGTCATACAATATAAATCAAGATGAAGATCTTTCCATGTTCTTCACTCAGATTTTCACAATAACATTATGCAAATGCAAAATTTGACTCCAGATCAGAATATTGCTGAAAAGAGCAGATACTGATTCCTGTCTGAGGTCCCCTTTGAAATATCACACAGCCTTTCTATCCTTGATGAATGGTTTGGATGATATTTAAAATACACTTTATTATTTGATCTAGACAGATGAAATCACATCTATTCAACCTGGAATGAATGTAACTTATGGGTCTTCTCAAAGGTGTAATGCCACCCAAGTTCTGGCCAAAAGACTGACTGGTAGAAGCAAATCAGCCCACAGTTTGATTTTGAATTAACACACACCTTTGAGCTAAAAACCATATTGACTGTGTTTGACATGAATGTTTAATGAATTTGTGTTTGGGGAAAAAATGGCAAAATGAGCTTTCAACAGTGGGACTGTAAAAAAAAAAAAAAGAATATTAATAAGACAACACTATATTTCTTACCGTTTTGGAAGGAAAGAGGAGGTAGAAGAAAGAAACCTTAAGATACAATATTTGCTTTTTTTAAGTAAATAGACCTGAGATTTCTCAGAGTGGCTGAGCACCTCCTTCAAAACACACAGAGTCCCCCAGCACCAACACGTTGGCTTCCACTGCAGAATGCCTTCCTTCGACACTGCAGAGACACTTGACTTCCTCCTGGGGAAGTGCAGCTTTCTTCCCTAACAATGGCCCAACTGGTTTTCATAACGGAGATAAACGCTCCCTGCTGTGAATTGTAATAGAAAAACATGTCAAACAACCAACAATAAAAAGAAGCACAGCCAAAAGACTGGGTTTTCCTGTTTTCATGTGCAGCACAGAGGAAACCAAGCACGTGAACTGCACTTGGCTCCTTACAAGTCAAAATATCATTTCTTTCAAATGAGAAGAGGAAAATATGCAACTCATTTCTGACCCTTTTTTCACTCTGAAGTGCAGACATGAAAACTGAACCCATTAGCACTTAGTTGCCAGAGGTTATAATGAAACCTCTGAATGTGAAAGTCATATGCTTTGTTAAAAAAAAAAAAAAAATGGAATGGTTATTCAGTTAGGATTTTTCCACCCTTTAAAAAGCTGTTATAGTATGAGTGATAAGGACATCCAGCTGCCATTCTGATGATCCCATGGTATTTTCTAGTTTTATGTTCTCTGCTTTCGCTGACAAAAGATCACTTACTTAAACTCCCCTTCTCTTTCATGCCATCATGTATTTGCTTTCTCCTGCCCTGCATGCTTCTCTTCATTGCCTTACATTTTCCCCCAACTAATTTTTAATAGCCTACTAGTTTTATTTTGATGTCTCTAGTTAATTAGTTTGGTGAAATTCCCTTTCTTGCTGTCCTTTTCATCTTCTTAAACTGGGAGATGCCAGAAATGAGATTCTTTTCAGTGAGCATGGATCAGTCTACAAATTATTATTTAATATTAGATCTCAGTTTGGGTTAAATTGTGCATAAAATGGTCAAAGAGATCAAATGCACCCATTGCCATGGCTGAAGGCAACGCAGGTTTATGGTACAGCCCTGATAATGGTGGATGAGCAGGTGAGAAAGTGTCATTTGGAGTCTGAACAGCTGCTTACAGTGCCGAGAGTCATTCTGAGAAGAGTGAGCTTCGGACAGTCCTGCTTTGACAGAGTGAACACTGCTGCTTGTTTGTGCTTTTCCTCAGGCAGAGATCTGTTCTGTTTTTCTGCTCCTCTCGTTTGCTACCTGTAGCAGACTCTTGGAAGGGAATCCTGGGGCATGTGCCAGGCACACTGAGCTTCACATGCAGCAGACCCACAGTATCTAATCTGTAAGTTTTTCTAGGAACACCAGTGCACAGACAGGAAACTTGACACCTCCACATCTCAAAGCACTTCACTGAACATGCCTAGACTAATTCCATAGCGTGTATTTGGGTGCATCTGACTCGTTAAACCTGTAGAATCAATATTGGCTTGAGATCTGAGGAATTCTGAGCCACAGGTGCTGGGAAGGTGAGCAAGTACCACTGGGTGCCTCTCCTATTTTTCTCAAAGTATCCACATCACTGGCAGGTGGTGAGGCTGGATAGACTCTTTATTCACTATGTTCTTAGGTGGGAATCCTGCTGGTGAGAGATGGTGATGGAAGAGCTGAATCCTCCCAGGGGCCTCTGATGTTCAGCATTGCCATGTGGTACTTTCTGTTAGGTGTGATTCTAACTGCAGTGAGCCCACTGCTGCTTGATTTTAAACCAAGCATTTCAAAAGGGCAAAATTAACAGTGACTTCTTCTCGTGTTGCTGTTTATGAACCATATTTTAACACGCTCTTGCTCCATATACAAAGCCAGCACCTCACACCTGGAAGTTATGGTGACCCTAATCATGAACCCTAAATCTCTCAGAGCCTAAGAAGGTTCCTCACTCACTCTCATGGTGGATGCCCATGCTTTGGGAACAGAAGGCACTGGACTCTGTCTCTGTTCATTAAAGTGACATTCTAGACAAGCACAAATTGTGAGATTAGAAACAACAGATTGGAGAATGCAAGATGTTTGTTACTGTAATAAGGATGATTAGACTGTGAGGGGAATGGGAGAGGTCACGGAAACAGCAAGAGAGAAGAGTCACAACGAGAGGCCTCCAGTGTGTGGTTATCAGGAAGGCCGCTTCCACCCTGCTCTGGTTTGTGTTACCAAGACCCCAGCTTGGAGCCCATCTGAAGACTCTGAAATATAAATGCATTAAGGTACATTAGCTACTATGGCTATAAAGAACCTTAGAATCATGACATTATCAGATACACAGGACAAAGAACAGATTCTCAGAGCAGCCAGAGAAAGCAAACAATTAATTACAAGAACAGCCTGCCCACATGTTGTTCTTCCCAGACCTGTGCCCGACACAAAACCTTCAAAAGGCACAAATTAGATTTTAAGATGCTCCTAACCAAGGGAGATGCCGAAACTCACTTCCATTTGATGAAGAATTAAGTATTCTACAAAGCGCAGTCATATACTACCTGTGCATGGTGTGGAGAAAAAAGAAATAGTTCACTTGGAAGCATAATGCTAATCACGATCTCTGTGGCATTGCAAAAGATCCAGGAAAAGAAGTGGATGCTGGAGGATGTCTTGAGCCAGTGTACTCAGACTGGGATGGGAAAGGGTAGAAAATGGGCAAAGACTAAAGCAGAATTTTTAGATGGCTGAAATTTTCTCTCTCCTCAAGTCACAGCTGTCAAATAGCACATTATGGAATCTTAGAATTGTTGTGATATTTAGGACAAGATTTTTTGCATCATTAGGTCAAATGTTAAGAACTGCTAATATTCTGAATATTCTCATGGTTATATTGGTCAATATTAACTACCTGTTTGTTCATTCACTGGATTTCTGACCTTTAGAATGAAAAAGAACCAGATCCTGTCTTTCTGAGGGTTTATATCATATCAGAGAGGCAATGAGTGATATGTTGTAATGGTTGGAGAGTCTCCAACTGCCACTAACGAAGAGCGAGAGCATTTTTTTCCAGGTAGGAATTAAGACTTTTTTTTCCCTAGTGACTGTCAGTCCCTATTACCACATTTTACTGAACTGGGGCCAAGCATGTGAGCTGTTGGAAATGGTACCAGTCAGAAGGATGTCGTCATCTATACCATAAAGTTTAGGCTGCAACTTTTAAATCCAGTGAATAGATGTACATAAACATCGCCCTGTAAAGGAGTAGAAAGAAGCAGCTGGCTGCTTCTAGTCTTGAGACTAGAAAAGAAAATTCAGTGAAAATACAGGAGAACTGGTTAATTTGCGTTGTCAGTTTTTGTATTCCAACAAAGCAAAACTACGACTTGGGAATTTTTAAAAATATATCAGACTTTTAACAGTCAATTTTAAGAACTTTTTTAGGATTTGATCGTTTGAAATCTTAAAGCTAAAGGTAGTCGAGGTGTTTACTAATTCAGGTTGCCCAGGAGTCCCTTTGTGCCAGAACTTGCCAGCAATGCCCACGTCAGAGTTGAAATCAGCACAATATTGGTGTGGCCCGTACAGGTGGGTGTCTCCTACTGTACGTGACCAATGCCACACTCACTATTGCTGGACAGAATAAAGACATTTAACCTCCTGAGAAACTGGCCTGTGCAAGGCACGACCAGCTCTGGCTACTGAACTGCAGCACTGAGGCTCTTGGTAGTAATTACATTTTGATTCATGTTTGCAGAGATTTTTCTTTCCCATCCTATGCTTGAACTACTTCACTGAACTTCCGCGTAGTGTGAAAATGAACCTACAAAGGAACAAGGGAAAGAGACAGCTCCTAGAGACAGATACACCACGTGGAGTCACTTCCTCAGGCCCAGACCTGCTCACTCCCAGCTCCACGACCATCAATAACTTCACTGCCTTCAACGGCACTTTTTGCAAACCTGGACTGATGTTTGATGGGCAGAGGCCTCAGCCTTGGAACTGTAAATTCCCTACTTCTGAGCTAACATAAATAAATAATTAAAACTAAAATTATCCTGTCTATTCATAAAGATTTCCATCATTTTTGTAAGACATACTTTTTCCACATTAATGTCTTAAGCACAGAATAGCTCTGATAATTAAAACTGCACTGAGGAGCATCATTCCAGTGGGTACAACTAGTTCTGTCACGAGACATGTTTGTCAAATATTGAAAAGTGTATCAAATATTTACAAGGTTGTTTTTTTTTTCTCAAAATCCATGTACAATACGTGGCCTTATGTTACTGCATATCTACTCTGTTTTTATTACTGCTTATTTAAAATCTTGGTCTGTCTGTCTGTGGTTCTCTAGCAATCTGACCACTGTGTAGTTACACTGCCTGTACTTTGTTTCTTTTCGCAGCAGATCCACAGAAAAAAATGTTTATAATTGACCATGCAGTGACAGACAGTGACACATCTTTGTTTTATTTTGCATGAGTTATCTACACTCTGTACTATTTCCTGTTATGTGTATGGCTGCATTCTCCTGTTTTCAGCTCAGATCTGCTCCAAGTGGGCAGAATCTGCTGATATCTGTGCCTACAGCCCAGAAACAGAGTCTGTAGTTCAGCAAAGCACTTAAGGACAAAAATAACCTCCGCTACTCAGCAAAGCAATTTATTTCAGTATGCAGGTGAGCTTTATGCTAAAAGTGGAGGTAATGATTATTACTTGGTGCTAGAATTGTGGTGAATTGCATTTCTTGCCTAGGCAATGAAGGAATTAAAGGATGACCCTGCAGATTCAGCTATAGTGAAACTGCTGGTGAAAACTTAGAAAGGAAACAGAGTAGTTTTCTCAGCTCTATTTTCCTCTATTTTCCACAATAAACTGTGGTGGCGGACACAATTAAAGGAAAACGAGTCTGTAACCCAGAACACCTTTTTGTGTGTTCAAGTGCACAGACACACTTATGTTTCAGCTGTGTTTATAAACTGGCATTTTCCAGCATTAGTAGTAAACCAAGTGACTGTAAATGCATCTTTTGTTTATTTAAACCTGTCCCTTATGAACCATCTACATTTAAAAGTAGAATGCTTGTATTTAATGACACATCCCAGCAAAAATGTGAATGCATTAGAACCATGCCTTTAAATTTAGTACTGTTAAAATTTATTTCCATCACAGATTTCCCCTCTTTTTGATTTTACAGTGTTGTGGCCTTTGAAAAGAAAGAGGGCAAGCCTCCCTTTTCCATGACTTTCCATATGGTTCGTGCTTCTTCGGAGCTAATCTAGAAAAGAGCAAGAGGGATCTGACACTTTCATTGCTGTGAGTCATTACCAGAGGGGTTCTGAGAAGCAAAGGTACCTGGAGGGATGTAAGTGAGGAGAGGAGGATGGAGCATGACGGAACAGAGAGGAGTTACCCAGCCTGGAGAGAAGCAGAGCGTGCAAAAAAAGAGTTGTGTTCTGTAAAGAAAAATAAGCAAGGCTAGGAAAGGCATGAAAGGCCAGAAGAGATGTTATTTAGGTGTTCTGCTCTTGAAGATGAAGGAGTTGGCACTGACTTGTGCAGGAAAGCAGAAGCAAGAATTTCAAATGTTTATCACGTGGTTCAAGGCTTGCAGGGACTGTGAGCAATCTGAGGAGCAAGGAGCAATGTGAATTACCAATATGTCACAATATTAGACAACAGCAGTGAGACCACTTCGGAACGAGGAGTCTACTTTTTGGACATCTAACTATGCCAAAAAAAATCATCCTCCAAGGGCTTCTCATATTTCTGGATGGAAAGGATCCACTGGGAGTGCATCGAGGAGTGCATCAAGGAGTATCTACAAGACGCACCTTTCTTCAGTTGCCACCTTAATGAAATATTTCGGTGGGATCCTGTCCATTGTTATACTGAATATTGTTACAGGACCTGGGGCCCCTGTGACAGGGTCCAGCAAAGCATTTCAGCCAGGGGACAGGAGGAACTTGTGTTCTCCAGCAAAGCATTTACACACACACATTCTGACATTTGCAGTGCAAGGGTTTATTGTTGATGACAGAGAGTAGGAGAGGAAGGGAGGGAAACAACTCTCTGCACAATGCAAGCCAGAAAATTCATGGAATGAAAACTCAGATACATCCCAGAAACTTGAGAGAAGATTAGATTAATCTTGTATTTTCTCTGCAATTTTTTTAAAATTTACATTTTGGGACATAATTTATTCCTTGGGCTAAGGACACTGACTTAATAACTTGAGATAAAATACTGAATTTAGACTCACCTACAGATGGGCAGAAAATATTTGATATTACTTATTCCAACATAATAATCTCAAATGTATCCTTTCACTGCTCTAATGATGTTGTTATTTTTATATTTATGTTATTATTTTTATAGCAGGTGCTTCACAAAAATATTTAATATGCCTATTGGTCATTAAACTTGGATTTCAGTATTTTAAGTATGGCAGGATACAACAGCATGCTTTTAACCCCTTGATGGATAAGAATATTACATAATATGTAGTAAAATCCATAGTTTTCAGTAAACATAGACTAGAATAGCTGTGAAGTTAGAATTCTTTTTCTTCTTTATTTCTTATTATTGACATGAAATTAAAGGTTAATGTTTGTTACCAAAAAAAGGTGGAATCAATACAATCTAGGACAGTTTACTGTAAAACTTGAATATTTCCCAAACTGGTTTTTTTTGCAAGGGAAGCAGGGAAAATGAAGAAAAAGAAGAGGTGGGAAATGATTTAACTAGCTCTAGACCTAGCTTTACAATTTTTAACTTCATTTTTTTTTTAATTACATCCTCCCTCAAAGCACATTTCTCATTTTATTTTGATGAGCAGCTCAGACAACTATTCACAAAGTCCTGCTATTGCTGGTAGAAAACCCACCTACAAGAAGAGGTAAAGTTTATGCTCTAACATATATTACTGGAGAGTGCAGTGAGCTCATCTGAGCCCACGTGGGCCACCTCATAATTAGTGCAAGGCATTTTTGTAAGGGTTAGCAGATCACAGCCTGATACCTCAGAGCGCAGTCTGTTTATTGGATCTTGCCCTGAGCCCCGAGGGAATCCACAGCGACTTCTCCCCTCAGCTGCAGACTCTGTGGAGTCTCTGTAGCCTGGGAGTTTGGTAAACCCAAGACTCCCAAGATCCTTGAAAAACTCCATTTTGCTTTGGTTTTAAATTGGTGATTACACAACAACACAAAATGTGATCACCGTTGCAGTTTGTGGTGTCACCTCTCCGCCAAACCTAAAAGGCCATTTTAAGACTGTAGAGGAGCAGGCTTTAAAAATAATTATTTCAGGGGTAAAGAGCACTGATCAAGAAGTAGGAGCAAGAGTATTTCATTTAGAGCAAGGCAAGCTCTTCCCCCACACCCCGCTGCCAGTGCCAGTGACCTGTTCACCCCCTGTCATTGCAGTCCTGGGCCCCTGCTTGGCTCTGCCAAAACCCCTCTCTCCTGACCTGTGACACCCTTGGCTCTTCCAGTCCTGGGGCTCCCAAAAGGCTCTGCCAGGAGCTCCTTTCTGCCGTGCCCAAGCTCCCCGTGTTGCTCTGCCTGAGCTCCTGATCTCTGTGCACTCCTGGGCCCCTCCATCCTCTGTAAATAAGCCCGTGTCCTGACCTGCAGCAACCCTTCCCATTAGGATCCAGGGTCTCCTCCGAGCAGAGCCTGCCAATCATTCCAGACCACTGCCTAGGGGGGTTGGGGGATTTTTCCTCCTTTTTTTGCTGTATGTGGGGGAAGGTGAGGAGGGAGAAGGAAAGGGCTGTTTTTAAAGCTTAATAGAATCAATGAAGAATTTAAGGAATAGAGTTTATAACATGTTATGAAAACAAAGGCTGCGCCCTGGTTCACTGCAGCAAAATCACATGAAATGACACTCTTCTACTTGTGGGAACACAACGTGGATTGAAATAGAAGGAAAGAGCGCATAGGAAAGGATTAGTCAGAAGTAATCAAAGATCCTGATAGGCAAAGAAAAACATAAATGTCTTTGTGTGCAGTTGGAGGTGCAGCCCTGCACAGCTCAGCCCTGCTCCCCTGTAGCATCCCCTGCTGATTTCCCATATTCAGCAGTTTTGTTCTCCCCCATTTTTTTGTATCCTTGCCCATGTGGGCCCTAACCCATCAAATCTGATGTGCTAAGTCTCCCTGAGCTCAAGGGGATGGGTTCGTGTGCCTAGAATTACTCACGTGTGACAAGACAGGCAAATTCGAGGATTCAAAATTTGAGGATTCAAACCGTGAAGTGATTGAGATATAGATTTTTAATTTTTGCCTGTAGAGCTTCATTCAAAAAGGTGCATCTACAGTAATACTGTCTTGAATTGTGTTAATGTATGAGATGACAAACCTTAAATGCAAAATCTACTACTAGTAATGAGGTAACTTTTGTTTCTTTCTTCCAAGACTTTTGTAAATTCTTGCCCTACAATCTTAAGATCTTAGTGTTCCCAATCTGGATTTTTTTTTCCCTCTGATCAGTGTCAGCATTTAAAATATTTATTTTGTGTTATTTTCTTACAGCTGTAGCATCCTCTTTCCTTGGTTCTGAAACAATGCGGTTTGAACACCCCCTGACTCTTCTACCCTCTCCCAACATGCTCCAGGCTTTTGGTTTCTTCACATCACCAGGAACATTTGTTTGCTGATAGTTGTTTTTCTAAATCTTTAAGTGTGTACATTTAGGAAGAGACATGAAAGCAGTAACTTCCTGTGAATTATTTCAGATTCATTAACTGTTTGTACTTCCCAGGTTTATGTCAAGACCACGGGTTGAAATTGCTCTGATGCATTTGTTGATTGGTCTATTTGGTGACTTGCTGAAAGCGTCATCTCCCAGTTCAGATAAAAGCTACCAATCATTAGAGACAAAAATGTTTATTCAGAAATTTCAAGGATTTTTAGGATAGCTCTAGAGTCTACAACATGATGCACCAGGTGGAAAGTAATTTTAGACATGTATGGATCTTGCTAGGCTGAGCCAAAAAAGGAAAAGTGTTTCATGTCTTTGAAATTACTTTAAAAAATAAAATTTACATATTTTTTTCTAAGTCAAAATTTAAGTCAAAATGTTCATGTTAGTACTGACAAAATTATTTAATAAAAAACTTTGAGTTTAATTTGGCCAAAAAATATAAATTCTACCTGATTTCAAGAACAATGTATGTACAACAAAAACCATGTAATCTGAAATACCTAATCAGACATAGCTACAGGTGATCCTCCCCCTGCTTAGACTGTGATTCTATTTTTGCCTTGGGTTCACTTTGAATTATAACTACAATATGTGACAGAGTTGTTTGTTAGGTTTTTTGTTTGTTTGTTTGTTTTTAGCAAAATATGTCCCTGAGCAGCTTGCATTGGGTTTTATAAGGAAAACGTAACTGATTAAAAAACTCTTCCTCTTTAAATGTATTGAGGGTGGAGGAAAATGGACTCATTAAAAGAATTAGAATCCTTTATTTCATAAAGCCCTAAAAAAGTTAAATGCAGAGACAGACATGACACACATGTGATAATGCATTATAAATGAATTCCATGAAAAAGGCCTAGTTAAATTAAGTGTTTACCACATCTTAAAGAATATTTAGAAATGGCAAGACAGCAAGAGAGATGGCAGATCTCAGACTAGCTGGGAGATATTTATGGTATATATTGTGAAACACAATCCTTCAGATTCCAAGGTTTAGATTTTCCTTTTCCAGCAGGACAGGGTACCAAAGATATGAGCTAGAGCAGGAGACCCCAAAAGCAAGTCCAGCACAGCCAGCTAAGATACCTCTAGGAGTGGATGCTGTTCCTCCCACCCCAAACCCAGCAGCTCCAGGTATATTTGACAACTTTCTGGGTCCATTGCCAGGGATCTGGGCCCCGGCTTGTACCCAATCCTTGCAGTGTGAGGTAAGGAATTGCGGTTCCACACCTTCCCTCTCTGTTCCTCCTGTGTCATCGGGTTCTGCCTGACCCAGAGTTTGCAAACCAAAGGAAATGAATAAAGCTTAATCCTGCTCTTACTCAGCTGGTTTTCATGAGAGCTTTATTTTAGAAAACTCTTCCTCTATACACCAATCTTCCTTCTCATGGTGATCCTCTGAGCCTGACGCTGACTTGATTTCCACAACACCAGGTGAAACAGCCCTACTTCACTCCTGCTGCAGGAACAGCAGCAAATCCACAGGTCCAAGCAGGCACCTGAGAGGGGCAGTGCCCACTGGGAGCTGCAGGTTCTGCAGGCTGTACTCCTACATCACCAAAGACAAGACCCTAAGTGACTTAAACTACTTTATGCAGGTTTGATGCATTCCAAAGACCCCAGAAACTTGGTGAATGCAGGGCCTCAGTGTGAAAAATGCAAGCATCTCACCCAAGGGAAAACAATAAAGATGTGCTGCTACTACAGGTGCACCTGAAGGAGAGATGTGGCTCGACAGTCATTCATCACACCACCAACCTAACAAGGCCTTCAATCCATCTGGCATTACCCTCCAAAAGTGCAGAGTGAGAATGTAGGTGCAGAAAGGACCAGGCTGGGTTTTAAACAAGATCTTGCTGTCTTTACTTGCCTCCCCAGGGTTTGTAGTGGCCCTAACACAAACCTTATTGAGCACAACCAATACGGGAGGATGGGGGAAGGGAGAAGCAGGCGTGGTAGGGATTGTGTGACTAAAATAAGGTATTGAATTTCTGGGTGTCACAATGAAACACTCCAGGACAAATGAGGTGCTGAAGAAGGATTTATAATTCATTGAGTAATAGGATTTTGTACTGTTTAGCAGGATTAGGCATGTTAAAGAAAGACCTATTTATTTCAGTCTGACAATGGATGAGAAAAGTGTATAGTGCTCTTCGTTGTTATTTTAAGCAATTTACAGGATTACTCAGTAGTGGAGGCCCTGTGCTGCCCTATCTGCAACGTGTCACAGTAATGGTGATATTTGGATAATTGCAGTTTTCTCCACACAGCTTCAGAGTCCCAGCAGTTGAAGGATCAAAGGTGTGAAGGTTGGTGGAGGGGAGAAGGGAGGGAAAGGAGGGATGTCAGGGGAGAAACAGTAGAAACCAATTAAAACACTCCCTTATTAGGCCCATGACCTCAGTGACCTCAGCCTGCCAAGCCTTTGGGACAGCATGTTCTGTGACTTAATGGTTTTTTTCAGGGGTTTTATGCTAAAGTGCTGACTGTGCTTTCTCCAACGATGTCTGCCATTGACACGGGGACCGAAACCTCTCTTGCAAAGTGGTTGGAGGGGGAAATTGTTTTTCACTCACACTCAGGATGAGATTTCCTATTACAGACATTATTTTGTTCCCTCCTGCTCCTTTCTTTGGAAAAAAAAAAGAAAGAAAACAAACAAACATGATGTACAGCTTTCTGACTTTTTCCTTTCTTAATATTTGACAGTTTCCATGCAGTTGTTTATTTCTGTTGGCCAATGTGGAAATAAAACTATCAGCACATCCAAGCTAAGGTTTCGGAGCCAAAGGCACGTGCAGAGCAAGTGGGACTTTTCCCAGCAGTGTTTATTCTAAAGCAAACGTAAGAAACAGCGACTTCTGTCAGGAAAAGTGCTCAGGTCAAGGAAGAGAAGCTGAAAGCCAGATTATTCCTTGGGAATCTGAAATGCAGCTTAATTAAACCAGTATTAGTCCTTCACAACAAAGTTTTTAATTGTGACCACTTTCTTTCTGAATTTAAAACATCTAAGGCAGTTTTAAAAACTAAAATCCTTTCTCTCCAGAAACTCAGATGGCCAAACTCCACTGCCAATTAAGTTAAAGAATTCCTGTGGAAATCTGCAGAGGTTGCATAATGCCCAGCTCTAGGCAATTTTAACCCTGAAAATAAGCCCCAGTGGCATGATCACTTCGCTCTCAAAACCCTTGAGCTCTGCTCTGAGCAACAGAATGTCCATGTTTCTTCTGGAAACCCCATTATTGCTGAAGAAACTGGAAAACTAGGTGCCTAAACTGGGATGAATTTCTGCTGGACACTGAATTACAAACATAATACGCACAAAATGAAAACCTGCTTTTTATTCTTCCTAGTAGATGGAACATGAGGCTGTTTAGAGCAGGAAAAAATGGGTAATGGAAAAAAAAAGAATCTTTAAAATCTTTGTCACAGACTCATCTGCTGGTGTTCTCAGCATTTAACTACTGGCACATATTCCACTTGCAGAACCCGGTGACAACTGAGGTGGGCACCTACCTAATTTCCCTTCCTACCTAAAGGAAGGGCAAAACCTAGTAAAAAACCCTCTGAAGAACAGAGTAAATTTTGTACGCGTACCTATTTTAAGCAGCACCTGCAGAAGGTTGTTACCATCCTCATGGTCTCCACAGAGAGAACTGAATTATCATCAGGTCAGGAACTTTCTGGTCTTATGGCAGCAATAACAAAAACCTGCAAGTTGTGTTCTTCTCACAGCTTGAAAGCAGATATTAAATATTTGACAGTGCTAATCATCACGTGGCAGAATTAATTAGGAAACAATCTCTTGAAAATTGGCCATTAGTGCAGGCAGAGACAGAACAGAGGGGGGTCAATAATCTAACAAAATGGTCATTAGCAGCAGTTTAAATACTTTGATTTGACTGGATTCTTGCTAGGATCCAAACCAGCTGGTTACCCAGCAACAAATAATAAAAATGGGGTCATAAAAATATATTCATGCAATCTGGCAACAAACACTAATCTGAAAGACAGGACAAATTATTTTGGACCACAGCATTGTGGATGGTCAGAATCATATTTTCTGCTCAGAGAACGTTTAGCTGAGATGTGAAACCCTTTTTCCAACCAGAATTATACCTCAGAGAATTCCTGGGAGGTGAATGTGCCAGGTTTTAAAAGTAGTAAGTATGCTGACCATGACATAGGGATGTACATAAAATATTGCAGAAAAAAAGCAAATTTGGGCACTCGTGGATGTGCTTGTTTACAGGCATGAGATCAGAGCTCTGAAGTAGCTAATGAACATTTACTTTTGTGACCTCATGGACAGTCTAACGATGCTCCATGACTTTCTCAGAACCCCAGGCCACTGGCAGCAAGGGATTATGTAGGAATTGCTGAAAGTCCAGCTCCCAGGGCTCATGAAAAATCTGTGTATGTATGATGTCTGTGATTCAAAATTTGGAATAAAACGTGGAAGAATTGAAAATTAATCATAGTGCAGCATTTTGTGATTTTTGTGGTTTCTGGCTTGCAGATTTGGAATGTCTTGGAATGGCAATACCGGCTGAAGTTTTGGCTGCACTGCTCATTAGATACAGTAAGAGGTCTATAAGTAAATTATGAGAGACAGAAGACTTGCAATTATTAACTTATCTGTTGTTTTTGTGCAACAACTTCAAACTGCATTTAGAATCCAAACTTAAAAACAGCCCCACTATGTCATATTTCTATAGAGGGTACAGTTAAAATGTCATTTTAGAAGTCATACTACGAGATTAGATTTTTAGACTTTAGATTTTTAATCTATTTCAACACGTAAAAAACTATTAGTACCCTATGCTTGACATTCTGAGAAGCATCCACCTGTCATACTGTTTTATGCAGACTCATTCTGACCAGTGAATAAAAGTGGTTAGCGAGAAGACAACCAAATCCATCAAAAAGATGTTTAAAAATAACCCTAAACAATTATTCACTTTAGCCCCATTTGTGCTGTCAGTGGCTGGTGCTCAAAAGCAGACTGAGAGGTCACATCTGAAATTCATTTTCTATCCAGTTGTTAGGAACAGCAATTATCAACAACACAGATATGTTCCATCACTGACAAAATAATGTAAGAATTCTGTGAGACGTGCTTTGAGGAGGATTAAGGTGATTTTAAGTCAAGGACCTCATCAGAAATGAGCTGATGTCTGCATGCTAGGCAACTGCACTGGGAATTTATCCACTCACAGTCTTTCCAGTCATTGTCTTTTATATTACTATACCTGGAGCCATGTTTTAACACACTGATTCTTTAACTTGAATTGTATTACAATACTTTGGATTGCTACTTTATTTAAAGATATTCTTTTAGTAGCACACAGCATGTGAGTAATGTTGGCAGGATTTGGCCAGTTCCAAAGAAAAGATTCTACTATTCTTATGGAATATGGGATAAGGTTTCTGAGTAGTACCTTGAAGTAATCCATGAACAATTCCTGAGCTCAGCGAAGCTCAGTACCAAACTCTTCTTTTATAATGATAAATTAATAATGAAATAGGTGGCAAAAAACCTGAAGAATGACTGCAAATGTTTCAATTAGTTCTGCTTAGATATTGTAACATTCATATCCCTCAGAGCCACCAGTTCCCAAGGATTAGCTCTGATAGATACAGCTTGCAGTACTTGTTCACAATATTTGCTAAAAAACCTGGTGTTTCAGTTCTGCAAACTCAAAACACCTGTCTATACAGTCCAAGCAAATTCATTACAAACCAAAATCGACTGCAAGGCAACATGAGAGTAGAATGCTCGTTCAAATGCTTTAGATTTAAGAAGCAAACTAGGAAAGGCTTTTGAAAAGTACATCAAACATGTCTTAGAACAAAAACAGAATGTATTTTAAATGTAGATATTAGGCAGACATTTGTTATTAAATAGTAACTAAAAATACAAGGTGTAGAATATTAACTTTCCACTGCTGTTACAAGTGATTTAAAGCCTGACACTGTCCAAAGGATGTGTAAATTCTCTCTCCCACTACCGAAAAAGAATGAAAATAACCCCATAGCCATGCTGAAAGAGCAGAGTCACGTGTGTGCAGTCTGCCGTGACAACACGGGAACACATCCCACAGGCTCCATAGCAGAGCTGAAAGCTCTGCCACAGAGGCAGTGGAATTTTATCTAGTTCAAATACTGCCATGTCCACAAAACCCCAATAGGAACAGGCTCATTTCTGTGATGCCCCAAAAGCCTTAATTCTGTCAGAGTCCAGGCTGGGCCGGTATCAGTTTGGAAGATAATTAACGTCATGAGAGTGGGCAGCTCTGGGATTGCAACAATCTACCCAGGAGTCAATCCCTTTGCTGGGAAAGAGTTAATATTTACTCTTTTCTATCATTTATCGAGCTTGCACTCTTTGGTTCTCCGTCATGTCTAACACAATGACACCTTGGTGTCCAGAAACACAAATGATAAGCAAAATTATCCCTGTTGAAGGGCATATATTTATTATGGGTTTTTTTCCACTGGTTACGGTGCAGAGTTTGTTTATAAGAGAACATGTCAGTACCCATGCACAGCTGAAACAGCACGTATTCCAAAACCCCGTGACCTGTTTGCTCTTTCCACCCCTTGGAAACCTGAAGTAGGATATTTTCTCTAATGACAGATGACCCACAGCTTCCAGACGTCAAGTTTCTTTAAAATGTCAGCTGAGGTACTCAACATCATCAGTCATTTTTAAAAATGTTAGTCCTCTTCCCTGGGACACTGGCTGTAGATGAGTCCACCCAGGAAGAAATCTGATTCCCTGTTTAAATTAAATACATTGTGTTTCTGCAGTAATGACACTGGATACTGGACTGACCTCCCTAAATGTAACAAATGCTTGTCCATTTAGTAAAATGTAATGCTTTGACCTTCTTACCCCACAGGAATCGGGACTTGTTATTAGCCAGCCAAGAGACATTTCTGTCATACAGCATTTAAAGAGAAAGATTTGAAGAAAAATTTGTGGTTTTGATATGTTTGGGGTTTTTTTTTGTGGAAAGGAGGCAGTTCAATTTCACCTACTATTTCAAGGAAAAATACTGTACAATTGCGTTATGGCAGATGTAAGTAACCATTTAAAAGAATTCAGTATTGAAATTTGTACCAAAATGAAGGCATTAAATCCAGGAAATAAAAAGAGTATGGTTTAAAGGGATAACTATTTTTCTATTGTTTCTGATTTATTCCTGACTCTGATGGTATTCTTTTTTTTCCAAAATGGAAAATCACTTGTATAATTCTGGCTTATATTTCCTGAGGATGAACATAACGAGAGATTCATTTTTACTACTTTTCACAATGTAATTAATCTGGCTAGGGATCTAATACTTTCCCTGAAATATTTACATGCATATGAGCCTTCACATAAGCATAACTGTACCACCATAAAAATGTCTTGTACCGCTAAAGTGGAAATTCCCTGACATGTCTGTGAACGTGCACATCTCTCTAAACCTACACGAGGGTTGTTTTTACTCAATTACTCCATCAGCCAAGTTAAACTGCTGGACTGTATGAATTGGGACCATTGTTTCCTCCAGTTTCATGGTATCAAACGAAATAGTCACGAGAGTGAGAGAATTATTTCATATGTAACTTCTCAGTGCCTGAGGAGCACTGAGCACTGCTGCTCCAGATTATTTTTACATGTGTGGCACTGCACTGAATACACACCTCCCTAATACTGGGCTGCTTTTCATTTCAGGCTTTAGGCACGAATGTTGTTGCATTAAATTCAGTTTCTAGAGCTATGGACATGAATGTTGCCAGGGCTAAAGTGCCAAGCTAACCAACAACATGTGACAGAAGTTAGTCCCATTGCAGAGTGCAGATCTGGCAGGGAATGGGATTTGGGAACCTGTGCAGAATGGAAATCTGAATTTTGTATTGCAATATGGGAAAGTCCTGCTGAGGAAACAGCTATCAGGAATAGAAAGATGTGGAATGAAATGCTCTGGGTTTTTTTTCCCCCCAACACTTCTAGACCTTTTTTCTCACCCAACTGTTCAATAATCATTTTTAGAGCTACATTTATCAGAAATGACAATTAGCATGTTGTACTCCTTTAATAATGTTCACACGCAGCAGCAGTAAACTACTACTTTAAATGCAGGAAAACGTTTGGGCGGTGTTTCTTGTTATGTTTGGCATTTTTTTTATTGGGTGGGGGTATTTTTTCTAATTATTTTCTGTGTTTAAATAAAGCAATTATATATGTGAAAACTGAATCTTTTGCCACCTCTATTTTCTGCTTGTGTTTGGTTTGGAAACTTGCAGGAGCCATTGAAACTCCCCTTGTAGCACTAAGAGTTGTTCCACAGCAGCCTCTACCAGTGCCCTGTTGGTGTGAAAACAAGCATGGACACAAGTGATACAGTGGGTGTGTAGTTCTGCTCTCCAAAAGCAGCCACAGAATCTTTCTCACTTAGCTCCTAATCCTAAAGGATGCATTTTTGCCAAAGAGCAAACTCAAACAGAACATCAGCTCTACACCTGAGTACCACCTTCTTTTGACCGGGTTGGGCAAAACTAGAAACTTTTGGCAGGCTGCTTTGCACTTTGAATAGCAGGGTCTGTGTCTCCATCATCTGTTTCACACTCTGAGTGTCAGAGTGAACCAGCTGGGTTTGGCCAGCCTGTCCTGGCACAGGGAACCAGTTGGGTTTGCCCAGCCTGCTGACCCAGCACACGCTCGGTTTGGTGCTCTTGGCTGTGCTGCTCTGGAGATGTGGCCGGGCTTCATGTTGGAGCGAACACAGGAAGACACTTCTCTGTCATCTAAAGCCATTCAAAGGTCTTTTGACACAAGTCTCCCCGCAGTCTCTTCGTCCTAAACCATTCCCTCTCTGGTGCTTAAACCTGAAAAACAAAGCCAGACGATCCATCCTCCAAACCTGTCTTGTTCCATGTGAGCACATTTTTCTGATAAGGTAAATTACAGAACAAAGGGAAAAGCACTGCTTCAGCCCTCCCTCCCCCCTTTAATTATCAGTGGCTGGAGACACAATTAATTTTGGAATTAAGACTGTCTGCTTTCATAAAAACATATCCTTCCTCGTCTGGCTACACTTGGGGATTTTTTTCCCAAGCAATGTTAGTAATTATCTTCTGGGTCGCCTCTCAGTTGTCAATGGGCTGTCTGTGTGCCCCTCTGTTTCTGCAGTGTTTACAACAACTGGCTGTTTGTGACACAATGTGGCACAGCCAGGGAGAAAAAAACAACCCCAAAATGCTTCAGCAGGGCTGCAGAGGCTGATAGGATGGAGTAATTACAGATGTCTTACAACCTGATAGCATCTTTGAAACACAAGGCCTCCTAATGAGAATGATAAAACTTAGAGCGATTGTTTCGAGTCTTGAACGTGGTATAATTATGTAAAACAAGCCCCCAGTTCTAAGCTAACTAAACCCCTGACTAAAAGGCTCCTGGATTTCACGAGCTTCAAACAAGTCCTAGAAAATGCCAGAATGACCCACTCTGCATGATCCTAAGGCAAGGCATTCAGGAAGCAGAAGATTCAGGAATGGTGGCACGGACAAGGATGAAACTGCACACATCAGAAAGGGCAGGGATTTCTTGCTGATAAAATGTGCTCACAGCTGTGCAGATTGGACTTCTTTTCATAAAGTTTCTGCTCAGGCTGGAAGAAATGACACCTAAGGCAGGTGGGGGTAGGATAATTTTGCCTCCATGTGGTCCTTGATGTCTCCGTGAGAGTGCCCCAGAGCTGATCGTCACTGTAGCCAAGTCCTTACAATAAGATCCAAAAACGAAGGCTGAGACTGGAACCATAATTGTCCAAGCAAATTAGAGGTGTGCTGTAAATTGCAGCATGAGATAGGCTTAGACCAGGATGCTGTTGATGCAAATACAATAACCCAGTACCTTTGGCCAGCCAATCCATTTCTCTCTGGTTTTAATCTCAGATATGCCCCTGCTGTGTTCTAGTTCTGCCTCTCAGAATTGCAGCCTTAGTCTTTTACCTTGGGATCTGGACAGAGGGAGGAACGTTTTCAGAAGAAATACAAATGAAAAGCACATCTTCCACCGAGAACTGAAGCAATGCAGATCTCAAAATGATAATTCCACTTCTCTTAGAAAATGAGCACTTGGCTGGCCTAGGAATCCCATAAATTTCTGGGCCAGGGATCCTGCTAGCCAGCACATGCTGTTGCCAGACTACAACATCAGAATATCACTCCTCAGTTTCACTTTCTGATATGGTGTTTAAGTGTACTGCACTTCTAGAAACACTGGCTCATTCAATGCATCTCATGGTTTTATGATCCTATTTTGCATCCTTTTTGTTTCCTCATATTTGAATTTCTAGCAGGTCTTATAATGATACAGTATTCTTAACTCCATTTTAAATTTTTCAGTTTCCCTCTCTTTCTTTGAAATCCCTATGTGCTTGTGAACAACCCAAAGGCAAGTTAAAAGCAGAGAGGAATTTGATAATGTAGATGCAGCTACTCTCCTCCTTCAGAAACAGCAGATCATTTACACAGTGGCAAACATCTTTCAAGATAATTTTATTTTTCCTTACTGTTACAGTTCTACTCTAATCTGCCAAAACCCCTACTGTCACAGGAGAAACAACGTATTTTTTATTGCTTATCTAGTGGAACGCATTTTTTGTGTTTTTCTTTCATTTTTATTTTACACTTTAGCGTCTTAACTACAAAGTATAAGTATCTTGATTAAACAAGATACCACTCAGTTTTTATGTAAGGGTTGGGCTACTCTGGTTAATGGAAGTAGTGTGCAGACTGAAGGTTTTAGTAGCAGCAGCCAAATGACCATCCACCACAGTAATAAAACATTTTAAATACTTGATTTTTTTTTTATTTAATAAAGTGATGGAGTAACTGTAACAGCCAAAATGGGCAAGCAGGAAGAAGGGCTCAATATGTTATACTTAGAAGGCCTAAGAAACACATAAAATTAGAAGAACATTTGACTTTCCTAAGTTATTGCATATAAAGGACATGCAAAAACATGGAAGAATTTGATGTTTCCATCAGGAATTGTTAGGTCAAGGAATCCATTCAGAAGCTGTCCAACAGGAACACCTGAAACAGGTTGTTTCATCCAGTACCCTACTGAATGGGGTTCTCTGACCAAAGGAAGGCATCCCACCTCCTTCAACCCCCGTTTCCGCAGCACTGCTTCTCTCTCCAAAAGCTGTGTTCCCACAGTTGGTCCTTGTCCAGTTTACGAGTCACCCTTTAAGTCATGCAGGGCCCTTCTGAGCCCCCAGCATAGGAAATATATGGATCCACTTGAGTCGGTCCAGAGGAGATCATGAAGATGATCGGGGCACCTCTGCCATGAGGACAGGCTGAGAGAGTTGGGAATGTTAAGCCTGGAGAAGAGTGCACTCTGGACTCCTTATTTTGCCTTCCAGTACCTAAAGGGGCCTACAAGAAAGATGGGGAGGGGCAGGGAGTGTAGCGAAAGGACAGGGTAAGAGTGAGATGAAAGAGGGTGGATTTAGATCAGACACTGGGAAGAAATTCTTCCCTGTGAAGGTGGGTGAGGCCCTGGCACAGGTTTCCCAGAGAAGCTGTGGCTTTCCCATCCCTGAAAGTGTCCAAGGCCAGGCTGGATGGGGCTCTGAGCAACCTGGGATAGTGGAAGGTGTCCCTGCCCATGGCAGGGGGTTGGAATGAGATGATTTCTAGGGTCCCTCCCAAGACAAACCACTTTGGATTCCACGATTTTATGATTCTATTCTATGGCTTCCGTGGAGCCCATTTCCACTCAACAATTTACCAGCACCTTGGCACTTTAGCAACGCTTTAAATCAAAGGAAAGAAGGAATAACTTTTCAGTAAAGCAGAATGTACAAAGGTAGAACAAAAATGACACAAAAATAAAGTAAATAATTCAGTCTTCCTGCCTCTCTAAAAACTGAACACTGTCATGAGAAGTCTCACACAGTTTCTTTATAAAAGGCATAATTTTCTATAATTTTTTCACATGTTGAATTTAAGGTTAATTTTTGAGGCCAGAGAGTCATTCCACTGCTGCTGCTAAAACCTTCAGTTATATCTGTAAACTTCTTCCATTAACCAGAGTAGCCCAACCCCTATATAAAAACTGAGTGGTGTCTTGTTTAATCAAGCCTTACACTCCGTAGTTAAGACACTAAAGTGTAAAATAAAAATAAAATAAAAGCACAAAAAATGCAGGCCAGCAGTAGAGAAAAAAAAAGATTGTTTTATGTAATGAAAACAGGCATGCTGAAAATACAACATCTTCTATTGAATCATACCTCAAAATAAATGGAGGCTTATAAATGAGAAGCTGAAACAGAATAATGGCTTGCCTTAAAACCCGAGTTTAATTCACCCACGGGAGAACAAACAGCTGGGCAGATTCCTTCTGCAACTGATGATAAGCTCTGACTATTTCAGGCTGTCTCCCAGGCTATGTAGCAGAGCAAAGGAAGACAATCAGGGAAAAAGTGTAATTTCATGCAAGTATCTGACCCTGTACCTGTAGTAACAAGAAGTCACATCTAGTTGCCAAAGATGTTCCTCATTCCTTCTGATGAATAAAATACAACACAACCACTCTTTCCATATGGCAAAATGATTTGTTCTCTGTTATTCCAGTTGTATACTGATGTAACTCACGGCTCTGACAGATTCTTGGCAGCAGGGTTGAAAAAATGTGATCAAGTTCAATGATAAGTACCTGTCAAACAAAGGACACTGATTTGCCTGGCTAAGTGGGATGTAAATTTCCAGCCTACAAGAGAGGAAAATGCTCCTTCAGCATCAGGTCCCACACAGTGAGGAATTTTCTGGGCACAGGAGAGATTCTCTGTGACTGGAGGGAATACCCACACATAACAGATTTCTGGGATTTGCAGCACTAGGGTACAGATTTGGGATTTGCACATGGAGATCAGCTCAGGGAATGGAGGGCAAGGCCAGGGAAAGAGTCTTGCTTCAGCTCCAGTGGTGTAGGAAAGGATGGAAGAACTGTTGCTGTGCTTCATCTGCAGGTCCAAGCTGCAGCCTCTGAGCCTCCAATACACAGAGAACAATGAGCAAAGCAATGGGGGGTTTACAAAACTCAGTGAGATGACACAATTATTAAGGCTAGGAAGGAATTCAGGGCCAAGTGTGACTGCACTGGAGGTGAAGGAAAATCTCACTGCAATCCTTGAAGCAGCAGTTTGGCCAGGCCAGCAGGATTAACACCTCCGGGGTCTGAAAATACATCATCAGAACTTTAAGAACTGACGTGTTCAGCACTTTGTTTCCATCTCTTCTCAAACTTTGTGAGCCAACTGCAGAGTTTTGAATAAATGAAGTTTACCTACTCTGTCTTCTAGAAGACCAATACAAAGAGCTGCAGTAGTTCATCCTGGATGTTACCAAAGGAGTTTCAGTTCAGGTCAATCCTTTTAATTGGCAGCCTTTGGCATTCAGCCAAATAGTTGTGACTTAATAGGATCTGCAAGTTAAAATTAAAATCCTGCATGCCTGTCTGTTTCAGTTCTTATCCCACATTTCCTCCCTGGGCAAAACACGCCATTCCTACTGCTGTGTCCAGAGCCTGGATGTCGTCTCTGGTCTCCTTCAACTTGTGGCAACCCCTGCTTAACAAAGACCTAAACACACTACAGTGGAACTCTTTGGAAATGGCTGAATATTCTTTTAAGTCTCCAAAGAACTTCAGTTCTAAAGCCTTAGAGGCTGAAAAGAGACAGTGCATAAGCTCAGCAAACTCAGAGACTTGGAGATGCATGGAAGACATGATAGGGCATAATCCTGAATCCAGCAAAAAGAACTTTAGAGCAAGCATAGGGCTTAAAGTCCAATTTAGAATACTTTTTTTGAGACATTTCATTCCCTGACTTCAAATAACAAAAGGGATTCTGATACCTGCTTGATCAAGGGATTAGAAATAATGAACAACTGCTGTGTTTGTACATTATTTTAACTGCATGGAAAGGAAACAATTTATGTTATGTAGCATAGGCCAGCACTTATAAAAAATTACTTATATGTGCTGTAACTACTGAGGACAACTCTGAAAGACATTAGCAGCAATAATTTTAATCACAGATCAACTGTGAATTTTTCCTTCACTTTTTTATTTACATTACTGTTCCTCTTCCAGGCTTTTTCTTCCCTTCATCTCTTTTTCTGCCTCACATTTCTATTCAAACAAGTCGGCCAAATACTTTAAACAATAAAATGTGTAGCAAATTCAGTATCTGGCAGCTCCTTGTCCTTTTGCACAATGAGCATACACTGTGTTTTCTACTGCAACCTCAAGGCTTTGCAGACTTGGGAATCACTGTGCTTTTGCAAACCAATAAAAATAAATATACATGTATTTCAAAAAAGATGCAGTTGCTCTCAGAAGAGCTTATAACCAAAATACTTTCCTGCTTTATACTCTGCAGTAAACAAGGCAGAGATCAGAGTTACGAACTGAGAAATGCTGAGACTGATGTTTCCAAAAATTTGCTGTCGAATAGCTCTTAAGTGCATATGTAGCATTTATTATTCCCTGTGAACGCTGCATAAGGAAAAGTTCACCACTTTCGTTAGAAACTCTTATTTTAAGATGATTTAAGACTTCATAAACCTCTGTTGATAACAAAACAATAGGGGTAAGATAATAAGTTTCTACCCTTGATTACTTTTCTGCTTTAGTGGTGTGCTCCCACTGTGACCTGCACCAGACATTTATCTGCAAGAGAGAGGAACAGAGAGAAACTCAGGCCGAGTGATTAACGCTGATGTCTCCTCTCTCCAGACGCGTGCACGGGCTTAATCAACCCGACGCCAGCAGCCTCCCCCTTCCCATCTGAGCCTGACAGATCCCACCTCTGTCCACGTCTGTGGGAGGACGGAGGTGTGGGGTGGAACGAGCAGGGAGAGCTGCCTGAGGCTGATCCCTGCCTCTGCCACTGTCTCACACCCTGCGGCGCACACAGAGTGTCCGTGAACAGGATGGGATTTCTCCTGAGAGCCCAGGCATGCACAGAGTGAGGCTTACTCTGTTTTTTTCCCCCGGATGAGAGTGGCAATGCTTTCAGCACTAATTAGCCTGCCTCTTTGAAGTGTTGAGTTGTCCATCTCCCCATCCTACATCAGTCAAACAGGAAACATATTGCGGCAATGGAGGCGCTTTTGAAAATTTCCCAATTCAGCTTACACACACTGACCTAAGAGGATTTTTTAAAGCAACACCTATTAGGCTTGCTATATGAAAGCAGTGACTGTTCCAGGCCAGGATTTTCCTCAGGGGCAGAAGCCAAACAAAAACCTGTAACTGAATCTCCAGCATCCACTCTCCCGCACGAAAAATGCCAGCAATGTTGCAGTTTGAAATTCAGGAAGAAAAACAGTTAGCATAATAAATGTCTCTGGGCTCAACTTGTCCTCGCTGAGGGTAATATTGGGTTCTCCTCTATATAAAAACATCCCAAGAGGATGAAATGCTAGGACAGTAAATATTATGTTTTAAGAGGAGGAGATGCAGACCTGCCAGGAAAATCCAGGAAAAATCCCATTTCTTCCCCCTATCCCTATATAATTTTGTATTTCAAGGTCCAAATGAGGAATCACATTTATGCACAGGACGCAAAGAAAGGCACTGAAGAAAATGCATGACTGTGGAACACTTTAAGTAGCTCAGGTAACCTAGAATCAAACTCAAAAAATCTAGTTTCAGATTTATAAGTTCACAAAAATTCCAAGTGTGAGAGTGAGATATGACTAAAAAAATTACAACAGTAAGAAAAATTCCAATTGTGTATCTGAAATGAAAACCCATTCCTTTACAAATTCCTATAATCTGCTACAGTTCTATGATAAAAATTACAATAAAATACTGAATGAGAAAAGTTCTTTTCAAACAGATAGGCTGTAATAGGCTGTAAATAACTGGAAGTTTTCCTTTAATTTCATGCGAGAATACGGTTATTTGAATGGCATCTATTCTCAGCCATAAAACATAAGCAGTATCCTTAATTCAGGAAAAGCAGGATAAAGAAGGATCCTGAGAATTCTACACCTTCACAAAAATCCAGATATAAAAGAGATCGTTGACTCAAACATAAGGGAGGAAAGATAAGAACAACAGGGGGTATCTTGACCTCAGTGTTTAAACAGTGGTCATATGGAAAGTGGCAGATGGACAATCCTGTCCTAACAAAATGTTCCTTAAANTTTTTTTTTTTTTTACTAAAATTTAAAGGACAATGAGACAAAATTATCAGTATCTTTTTAAATGTTTCTTTTTGGAGCACTGGTGCTTTTTCTCATACTTAGAGAAATATGCTTGCCAAAAAATGCCATTTTTAATGAAATACTATCATCACCCATGACAGCTGAGTGATGCACATTCCAGCAGTTCGAAGAAAGCAGGAGGTCATAGCATTTCACCTAAAATACTTTGAATTCCAAGTGATGCTGTATGTAAATAGCAAATACAGCCAGATATACACAGCACAAAGTCTGCCAGGTTTCTTTTAAATCTTTTCGACACAAAGTGAATTTTGAAGAATAAAAATAAGGAAAAAACCTGACATAAAAATAGGGAAATCAAGCTTTCCCTGCTTCTTGTTTTAAGTCTCAGTTGACTGCTGAGTCCTACAATTAACAAACTTCTATTTCTGCCTGATCTTGCCTTTGGGTAACAGTCCTGGGTTTGAGACACTGGAATCTGTTACCCATAAAATGACATTGATCCAATTCAGAACTGCCTGAACTGGATTAGATGGGAAAGCACAAGCACAAAAAATAAAGCAAGAGAGCTCCAAGTTTCCACTGATGTTTTCAATAATTAGATGAACAGAAAGCTACATTTTGAAAAACAAACAAATTCATTTCTGTTTAAAGAACGATGCTGTCACCTTGCTAACAGCCTTTCAAGAAATTAATCATGTGTAAGGAAGGAGAGATTATTTTCTTTCTAGTCAAGAACTGGTGAGTCACCACTGCTGGGGCTGCCAAGAAGCAATCACTACACTCATCCTTCTGCTTTCTTTAAGACTTATTTCCACGGGAACATCACGCATTTCACAGATCTACTGCCTTTTGCACCTGAGACACCTTTTAACCTACTATTCCCTTTTCTGGCTGTCAAATCTTTTTGTAACAGGCTCAAAAGACAGTGTGGAAAAGGCAGAGTCCCTTCTCTGGATCCTCCCAACCTTTTCTCTGTGGAATCAAGGCAGTTTTGCTCAGATCCGCATCACTCCATGTCAGCCAGGATTTACATTTGGCATGTCTGAAAGCTTTCTTGGGTATGAAAATCCTTCTTTAAAAAGAACAAACAAAAAGCAGGGAGAAAGAAAGCTCACTGAGCAGTAGAAACTACCCAAGTAAAACAGGCTGAAGGCTGAGGTATGTGATTTAATTGGGGATGTATTTAGGCTAGCAGGAAATGCCACTGATAAGAAGCTAAGGACTAAATGGGCAATGTCTTCTAAGGGATTTCAAATTCTTTGATGGGCCTATAAGGCAGAAGTCCCCTTACAGTCTGTGCTGCAACCAGAGTTAATTACGGATTTATATATGTGCAGAAAAGGCTTGATAGTTATCTGTAATAAGCCTAAATTGGAGAGAGACAACCTGAGGTCAGAGAAGTTATTAGTCTGCCGCAGAGAACTCGTAATGAAGCCAGAAAATGACGTGTGTGTAAGAAACCCCAAACCTACCTCCCCCTCCTTCCCAATTTGAGGTAGCCCTGCCTTCATCATCCTCACTTCCTTGCTGACTTGCACAAATCAAGGCTTTCCCCCCTTCACAGTGTCTGTTAAATTTACTTCTCCCTTTCCATACAGAATCCAGATTTAACAATCGCTCTGTGAACCATGCTGTCACACACTCACAAGGAGTCAGCTGAAAAGGCAGCTGGTTTCTGGAATAAAGGAATTTTTCAGGATATCACCGTGTTCTGAAGATGGAGATGGTCTTCCTCGTACAGGTAAAAAAAGGGTATTTGGAGGCCAACAGCAACTCCTCACCCAGGCGAGCAGCCAGGATTTACCTGGCTGAGTCTCTGCAGCTCTGCCAGGGGATGGAGGTCACAGTCTGGGAGAGTTCCAGCTGTGATGTAAAAGTGCTAGAAAAGCTCTGGAGGTAGTGGATTGAATGCCAGTTTTCTGTTGTGTTGTCAGAAAACGAGGTATCTACAAATGAACAAATTATTCACCCTGGGGCTCTCTAACTTAATTTGCTGGATGCATGTTAAATCAAATTAAAAATCTTGCCTTTCCAAAAAATTACTTTACTGCATTTCCAAAGGTGCAGCTTGATCAGCTGACTTTGATTTCACCAGAGACCTACATTGTACAGTGCCTGCCAAAGCTGCACATGCACACACGAAAGTGTTTAAGTGCCTGTTCTAAAAGGAGAGAGAGAAAAACAAAGTCCGGTCTTCCTGGCTTAAAATGTTTGATACTCTCCGCATTCTGAAACAGAGAAGTAATGGGTGGTTTTCAAGGGAGAAATTTAAACAAAAATAGTGGTGACAGAGCAGGGCTCCCAGGCTGGGCTCTACAGCACTCTTACAACCCAGGCGAGTGTGTGCAGGAACTGTCCTGCTTCCCACCACCATTTACAGTGCTGGGTGCTCCCACCACACTGTGATTTCAGTAATGGTCATGCAAAATTCGGAAGTGGCAAGGCTTAGGTGACCTCTGAACGCTCAAAGCAATACCAGGAAGGAAGTCTTACTCTTGCCCAAAATAAAGAAACTCGAGGAGGCAGAGTTCTGTGCCATGCTGGACTTGGGGCTGTTTATGTTGGGAACTGGGCTTCCCCTGCACGTCCAGCACTTCAGGGAAGACCCAGGTATGTCCCCCATGGCTCGATCAGCCCTTTTTGTCTGCCCTGCATCTGCTCAGAAGGGCTTTAATGATTGCCAACTGGAAGGACTGGTTTTGTTACAAAGCACAGAGGAGTGGAGTATAAAGCTTCCTTTTGCAGATTCCCAGTAATTGCTTTCCAGAGTTTTCTTGTCCAAAGGGAAAAGTGGTGCTTCTCTCTTTCCCTTTTAGTGAAGGCCACTATTTCAATTTGAGTTATGAGTGGGATAAAACCCATCTTTAAATAAGCAGGTGAGTAGAAATGGCTGAAGAGTCTGGGTTTATGGATCAAAAGCTTCAGAGCCAGGAGGCTGCAGTAATGTGTGCCTCCATTAGAAACACGTGTGCTGAATTTTAGGCAAAATACTTTTGTTTCCAATACCACCAGATACTAGAAATCAACCATCCATATTTAGGTTTGTAAGTTAAATGAGCACACTTGCTAAAGACATCATTCCTAACATGAAAGAATACTTTTTGGTCACCTGCAAGCGTAAGATTTCATTTTCTTGTGGCTAGCTGCTCAAGTAACGTCTTTTCCCTTCAGAAAATATCTAGGCCTGTGTAAAATCTTCATCTGAGACTCATGTTAAATGTTGATTTCATCTGTGACCAAGAAATTATACCAAGGCTTGTACAAATCTATTTCTAAGCCTTGCAATTCTCAGGAGTGATTGCATTTCAAATGCAGTCAATTAAAGAAAGACCTTTCACCTTTCTTGTGAAAGATGTGGTAAAAATGAGCAACAAAAAACAATTATCTGTTCAACCTTTGATTCAGAAGAATCAATGCCAAACTGCAGGTGTGTGCTGCTGCATTTTTGACTGTGACTTTTTGGGTCTTTTTTGATGGAAGAGATGCCAGTTGGATTGCAAAGCACTTAACACATTTGCAAAGATGTCTGGGTTTCTTCGTGCCAGGAACCACCACCAGATTTTTACCATGCCTAACCTAAGTGTATAAATTGCTGCTCCTGATTTTTTACTGCATCTGTAGTTCAAAACTCAACTGAATAATTCCAGTGCCAGGATGCACTTCTAACTCTCAATTGCAGCAATGGAGCAAGCACAACCCAAAAAAGGATGTTTCAAGAAAAAAATCTGCCAATTAAAGACCAGGCTTAGCTTTATTTAGCTCATGGTACCTGATAAGGCACAGCCAATGGCACAGTAGTGATGTTACATGAGGAAAATATCTTCCTAAGTTGTTTTTGTGCAATTACATCCTTTCCTTTAATTTACCAATGGCTACATAAGAAAAGAGGAAAGAAAAGCAACAAGTGTTTTACAGCTGAGTGAGAATGAAAAAACCTTAATTTCTATCATTCTATCATTTCTATCATTCTATCTGGAAAAGTCAAGTACAAACAACCACCAGGTTTGTGGCAAATGCCCAATACACTGATAGCAAGAGACAGTCATTACTGCTATCCTGAACTAGAAATGCCAAAAAACCAGCACCCCCCAAAAATGAGAATGGAATAAAATTACAGATGAATTACAGAGCTTATCTGCCTCTGTGCTTCATACACAGTTCTCTCATTTAATTCAGAAAAAAGTCAAAGTACAACTGGTGGGTCAAGTCTCTGACCTCACTTAAATCTTTGAGCTAATCTTTTGATTATGGCATTTCCTTATGGCTGTTCTAATTCGTGAGTTATGATACCATGATTTTCCTATTATAAGCTGTTCTTTCAAAATACATATTTGGATTAACAGTAATATATGAAGTATCTCCATGTGTCCCCCAAAATAAAATAAATCAGGAGAATATTCTATGGGGTATATCTTATGATTAAAAATACATTAATTGGCTTCTAGATAATATCCTAGGTATTGGAACATTAAGGAAATAATAGGGCTGTTCTGATGGCTACAGGAGAGCCATCCATTACTTTTGTTGCATGAGTTTCTCCTGGTCAAACCTGGTACCAGTTCACAGTGGCTACGGAACCCACGATCACTCTCCAAAATAAGCACAATCTCCTCCATGGCACCCGAGTAAATCTGAATGGCTCCTATTAACTGCTGATTTTCTTCATTTTGTAAAAGATCACTGCTTCGGAAATCCTGGAGTGAACCACAGAATAATCAATATTTGGAAAGGATGCACAGAGATCATCTAGTCCAGCCTCCTGTTCAGGAGCCATCCTAGGCCAGATAACCCAGGGCTTGGTTTTATCAAGTTGTGCATCTCTCTGAGGGTGGAGATCCCACACTCTTCCACCACCAGCTGTCACAGTACCCCATCACCCTCATGATGACAAAACATCTCTCTCTATCTACCCAGCATTTCCCATTGCCCAGCTTGGATCTGTTGCTCCCCTGTTCTGTCACTGGGATGGAGTTTTTTCTACACCCTCCCACCAGGTGATTGCAGACAGCAGCAAGGTTTCCCCTGAGCCTTCCTTTTTTATTCTCCAGTGCCATGGATATGGCAGGTACCCCAGTCCTAAATATCTTGGAGATACTCTGCCAGACAGAGGCAACAGTTGCAGATTAAATTCCACGTGAAAAAAATGCATTTGAATCTGGTTAAGTATAAAATAAATAAAAGTTTCCAAGTACTAAAGAGAAGTTATTTCTCAGAGGAAGAGGGTGTCTAATGCGCCCTCAATGCTCTCACATCTTTCAGCAGCATTTGTGCATCACAAGGGTTTCTGTGGCACATCCGGGTCTTGGAAACACCTTTCAAAATGCATCATTACTCAGTGTTACACAGCAGAAAGTACAAGTGGTGATGCTTACAATGATCTCAGGAACAACAACACACCCTTCCTCCACCCGAGCAGGGAACTGAGCCACACAGACCATGCAGGCGAGCCTTCATCCAGCATCAGAACAGGGAAAACAGCATTAGCTGCCAGTGGAGAATCCATAACCAACCTAAGAGATGCATCCTAACCCTGCAGGAGCTTCTCTTTTACAGGATGGTTTTTATTTATCAAATACAAAATAGGGATTTATAGAGATACAACAATGGATACACAGGTGTCCAATAATCATATTAGAGATACGCAGAGAAAGCCTATAAAAACCCCGTTATATGCTATTGCTCTCAAACCCGACCTTCACTAACACAGCTCAACCACACAATAACACAGCTCAATCACATCAAAGCTTCTAAATAGGAAACTCTGTATCAGATCTCAGAAATTAACAGCACTATGAGCTACCTCTTTGTCTTGGGGTGACTCTATCATGTGTATCCCCTATCATGCTCTATGCCCAAAAAGTAATATTGTGCCTTTTCTGTGCCTTTAAACTGAGCTTGAGAAAAAAAA